>JAASGO010000524.1:0-20890 GCA_023334245.1 Globisporangium cederbergense
AAGGATGTGAACTCGACATTACAGACCGCACACTCCATCGCTTGCTGGTCCGAGCCGGCTTTCGCTTCGGCGAAGGGAAGAAGCACAACTTCCTGGCCGAGATGAACAGTCCGTGCGCACTTCGTGCTCAATATCTTCGCTTTACGTTGTCGTTCCGGAATGCAAACAAACTGCCTACAGTCTCAGAGGTGTTTCTTGACGAGAGTTATTGCAACTTGCATCACACAAAGAACCAAACGTGGATCGACACTGCCAACAACATTTAGTACACGCATAGTGGAAAGGGCCCTCGCTTATGCATTGTTGGAGCTGGTGTAGTCTTCGCGACAAACGACAAGCTTAACGGCGAGTTCGTCCGTGATAGCCTTCAGATCTGGGACTCGAAAACAAAAATCATCTGAAGATTATCACGGAAACTTCAATGCGGCACTCTTTGAGGCATGGTTCAAAAACCTGTGTGCCACACAGAGAGAAGACTATGGCGACTGTCGCATTTTCATGGACGGTGCGCGTTACCACCGGCGCAATATGAACCCCGTCCCACGAACGAGCTGGCTAACGGAAGACATCCGAGCGTGGCTTACAGAGCGACAGGTGACGTGGAAGACGACGATGAAGAAGACAGAGCTTTTGGCGCTCGCTCAAGTGCAAGATGAACGACCATTGTTCACGTGCGTTGAGATCGCCCGTCGTCACGGTCACGTTGTGTATTTCACGCCTCCCTACCACCCAGAACAGCAACCGATTGAAAAGATGTGGGCAGTTGGGAAAAACAATGTGGAGAGGAATCCTGTAAAAACAATGGCAGAGCTGAAGGTGAAAGTGTGCGACTCCTTCGCAAACAACATAGCCGCAAAAACGTGAATTGGTGCATACAAGGCTGTGCAACTTCATGAAGACAGCTACGTCGACTTGGAAGATCGTCTTGACAGTTCTGGAGAAGTGCCGCCTTCGGCGTGTGAAACCTCTGATTTAGAAGATGTTGTGTATGCATTTTGAGGTTTTATAAATCTTGGAGGTTCTTTGCATTAAAAATTGCACTATATATTCGGCCTTCTGCACGGTTTCATGAGACTTGCTGCGCGAACCTCAGTCGCAGACGCAATATCGATGAGCGTTTTGATTCTCTCCATGCACTTGGGAACATGCTGACGGGTCTGCAGTTTCATGTTCATTGGCCCAGCAGAGGATAAGCTTTTAGGCCAGAGCTGGGCCATTATTTCATGTGACGGGAGCTATAGTCAGACTAAGCTCATTCTGAATATCGTTAGCTCAGCAACACAATCCATCCTTCGAGCATCGTGTATCAGAGCCAAATGCGCTCCTCTTGCAGTCTAGACACCGCAAATATGGGCGTAGTACAATGTAGAGAGCGACATGCAGGCACACAATCCGGACATCACTGCCATTTTGGTCGGTTAATGGCAAATACATTCAGCGAATAACACGAAGAAGTCTACGGTGAAAACATGCTGGATGAGTTGTCGGTGGACACCTGCGACCAAATGGCGTCCGACGCCAGCAGCGACGACTCGACGCTCATCTTGCGCTGCTTGAGCGGCGTCTGCTGTTGTTGCTGAGGCTGCAACTCCACTGCACTGAGCTTCTTGCTGCCCTGCTTGCGGCGCTTCTTCTTCCCTGCACTCTTGCTCTCGGACGACGTGTCTTGTACTGCCTTCGCAATTCGCGCTGCTTTCGATTTGCTCTTCGCCTTCTGATCGACAGGCTGCGCATTTGTCTGCTTGCTCTTCTTCAAACGCAACGCCTCGATCGCATTCACGACTTCTGCGCGCTGCGTCTGCATCAACACCGATGCCGCCACATTCTTCGCATTGAGCGGCTTTTTAATCGGCTGCTGAGGCTGCTGCGGTTTCTTGCTTGGCTGCGTAGCTTTGCTCTGTTGTTTCTGCTTTGCTTTGGTGGCGGCAGTGCCAGTAACAGGCTCAGTCACAGAGAGCGATCGCTTCCGCGAGGCCACGACGGCAACAAGTGGTGCCACCGTCTCCTTCACACTCTCGATAGCGACCAAGTGACTCGTGTCGTCACCACCGGCCTCGCTGCACTCGGACATGTGCTGCTGCATCGCCTCAGCGGTCACGAGCTTCTTCTCGTCGCAGCTCACGCAGATCTCGAGCGTGCGCACGCTCGCAGTGCACACCTTTCGGTGCGCCTTGAGCGCTGCAATCGAGTCAAAACTGTCAAAGCACAGGCTGCACTTTGGCGCTGGTGGCACATGTACATCGAGCACATTCATGACCGAGTCAATCTGGAAAGACGAGTTCGCGAACGCCATACGCTTCATGAGCTCATCGTACAGGTGGATAAGCACGAGTGCGTCCGCTGCGGCGTAGTGGAGCTGACCCGGTGCGAGCGGACGGCGGTTCCAGTTGGATGTCTGCTGCGTCTTCGTGAGTTTGCAGTGCAGGTAGAGGAACACGAGCTTCTGGAGGCTGAGCGGGAAGTGGCCGCCCCCCACGAGCGCGATCGACAGGTCGTTCACCTCCACGACGCTCTTCGCTACGCGAAAGCACGAGGCCTTTGGGTACGCGAGCGCAAGCTCCTTCAGGTCCTGGTAGAAGCCCTGGCCGAGCTTCACGATGCTCTTGGACAGGAACACCTCGCACAGCGTGCTGTTGTACATCTTGGGCGGCAGCGTGAGCAGGTCGAGCACGAACACCTCCTCTTTACCCTCGACGTCACGCGCAGCGATCTGCAGAAGGCTGCACGGGTTCTGCTTGGCCGCCTTGTAGAACACCGGCTTGGTCTCCTGTAGAAAAAGGGGTAGCAAAATCAACCCATCGAGTCAGTACATGATGTCAATCACCCCAGCAGCTACGCATTAGCATTGCCACAAACACCAGCTCATAATGAGCAGAAAGCAGAACGCACCGTGTCGAAGCCCATGATCGTGGCCTTGCGCAGACGGCTCTCGCAGTACGCCCACCTGTCCTTTGATGCGACGAAGTGGATGGTCTCGGCGGGCTTCTTGATCGTGTATGCCGGGCTCTGGTTGATCTTGAGCATGAGCGGCTTCATGACGGCCATCGTGCTCTGTTGTATTGCAAGTGTGTAGTGCGAGTGCACGTGCGCGCGACTCTCACTTCTTCCTCCTCCTGCGACTGCGCCGCGTCGACCGCATCCGCTGGTGTGCAGGCAGCGAGAGAGAGAGCGCGAAGCGCGAGGCGAACGAACGTCTGTTTGAGCTCGCGCGCAGCATGTTATGACCAATGGCTCGATAGTACTGGATCACACCTTATTAAAGGTTATAGTTATGTGGACCACGTAATCAACCCAATGCACGCCTCTCGAAGATCCACCACACGGCGATTTCTGAGATTCATGCTTGCGATGGCCATGTACTACTGTCGAGTTGAACTCACTTCACAAGGACATGGCCGGTTTGCTTCTCGCTTAGTTAGTATCACTTCATCTGTACCAGCGGTTAATGACTACCGGTAGTAGCCTCGATCCTCGCTTCTAGCCTCTCACTTAGTTGACCTCTCTCTGCGCTGCACGTCTTCATGCGTAGAAGACATCACAACCATCACCATAATGTCCGCAACGAAAAGCCATCGCCAGCGGCATCCGAATCTCCACATCCGGTGGCTGTGAGATAGAGAATCCGCGAAGCGAGCGGGTTTTCTCCGCCCAGGACGAGCTCCTTTTATCCAGTTTTTTCTTTTTCTTTTTCTTTGGTCTCTTGGTTTTATATGGGAGTTTGTAAGAGAGCGCGTGTTTTTGTGGATTAATCCTTAAAAAGCCCACTCTAATTTTCATCAACTTTCGTTCGACGTGTGTAGCTTCTTTGCCCCTCGCCTCCATGTAAACAAGCCAAATGGAGCAGTCACACGCTCGCCAGCCTACACGAATCAACTGAGAGCTAGGATCTCCTGCGCAAAACCCAGCTGGCGAAGTGGTGTTGGTTTTCTTTCGAGATCGCCTAGATCGCAGTTGTATCGCTCGCCGTCATCCATCCTAGGCTCTGAAAATACACTGCAGCCCAATGCAATCCACAGTTTGTATCTCTTTTCACTCGGCCTCACTAGATGGTGTTGTCAAGTGTTTCCAGCAGCTAATGCAAGGGTCAGCGTGACAACCGGGATATACGGTCTGCGTGTCAGTGTAAGTGGACACAAGTCAAATGCTGGTGTTAACGTTCCTTGTCCGAGAGCCATAAACTCGCGAGCCCCTCGAGCTGCTTCACGGCCTCCTTCTCCTTGATCTCCTCGCCGTCTTTTATGTCCTGCTGCTCCGCCTCGGCCACAAAGTCCTGGAACTGCTCCCAGTCCGCTCGAGCTGCGTCTCCGCGAGCTGCTTGATATCCACGTTGCGCACCTTCGCGTCCGCGAGTGAGTCGTCGAGCTGTCTAAAAGCGCCATCATCAGCTCGGATTGCAATGTACCGTACGAGGTACGAGGTGTTCTTTGTACGGTACATCCACACACGCTAGTAAGATACTCAGCCAGAGGATTCTTTTTGTGTGCTCATCCTTGGCTCTCACTTAATCATCTTTTTGCTTGTGCCCTGTGTGCTCGTGTCCGTGTGTTCACAGTCTCGCAGTGTCTTGATTTCTTCATGCTCACTTAAGAAGTTGTCCGACCGTCACCACCCACTCGTCTCATGATGTCACTACGAGCGCTACTCGCGTCACTCAAAAACTCCAACAACAAGGTTCACCTGTCATCACTCGGAGCCCGCACGAAGCCCCTTCACCGTCGCCGTCTGGAGCCTACGTGAAGTCCAGTGCCTGATGCTCGGCAAGCTGGAAGAACTTCATGAGGATATGCACGCTGTGATAACATCACTGCGCTTCCTTCATGCGGCGTCAGGTGACGCGCTGAGCGAGTTACCCGAGCACGAGGGAGGTAACACCAGCAAACTCTAGTCTACGTTGATCTGTAAATTGCACGCTTCATGCACTCACAATTCTACAACCAGGAAGGCGCAGAGCTCAGCTCCTTCAATCCCAGCACATCTCGCCCACCAAGTCGGCTCAGCGCCATGTCATTGGCAAGACAAGGGCTGTGATCCCTGGTGTGCGTAGCAAGCGTATTCCACCTCACAGAAGGAGCGTGAAGGTTCAGTCCAGTCCAGAGAGGAAGCCGGTATATCACAAGATCTCAGATGAAGAAAGGGCCCAAGCGCACTTTTTGGTTATCGACGTGAAGCTCAGCATGACAATCACCGCCTTCCTTCTAAGTATCAACTACCACGCGCTGGTATCATCAGTGAGACGCGAACGAGTGAGGGGTTGAGGGTGTGGCCGCACGATGACGTCAAGAGCACTGTGGCAGCACAGAAGAAGGTGCGAGTGAAAGCGGCCGATTTCATCAAGGTCCTCGCGCGGGAAAGCGTCCTGAGTCGAGCGGAGACGCACCTCGACGCCCTCTATTTTCCCCGCGACTGCGATCCACGCGTGCACGTCGACAAGATCGGTGGGTTGATAGCGAGTGCGAGGTCGTCTTTAGACCTGAGTATGTACGCTTTCAACCACAGCAGCTTCGTCAAAACGCTGACAGCTGCGAGAAAGTGGCCAGGTCTACGCGTGCGTGTCTTCGCTAACTATGTGCAAATGCATGGGATCGATTGAAAGGTCAGGCAACTTCTTGACGCTGGCATCGACGTCTTCGTGTACAACCAGCGCTCACTCATGCTGCATGAAAAGTGTCTGCTCATCGACGAAAAGCCCGCTGCCCTCGGACCTACTAACTGGACTTATCACGCGATGGTTAATGGCGGCATCGCAGTAATCCAAGACGACTCGCGACTGACTGGATCTGTGGCACGTTACTTCAGCAATTTGCATGCGTCAGGGAATTATCGTAAGGTCGAGTATGCAGACTTGGAAACGACTACGATGTGTACGAAGTGCAAGGAGAGTCTGAAAGCTGCTGCGCGGTGCTGTGTTAACGAAAGCATCGCAGCTTGCATTGAGTAGATTCATCACTGCTAGGAGTCGATGTAGCTATGTCAACATGCTGTATGCCATGATTCCCAAATTAATCCACAAAAAGCACAAAAAGTCCACCACGTTGCAGTTGAACGTTCCGCGTGATGCATCTCGCGTGGAGGCGCGCGCTCCCGGCGGCAGCTCGTGGAGCCATCGCTGTCGCTATCAACGGAACAAGATCAAGAGCAGGCGACAAAGACAGCGGCACATTGCTGTGGGTACGCTGCAGCAGCTGCTGGCACCACGGTTCATCAGAGCAGGCGGCAAGAGCGCGATGGTCATTCCGCAATTTGAGCTCTTCAACGCAAGCTGCTACCCCACCACCACCACCTCCACTACCACCTGACACTGAAGCCATGGCCGTCGACCAAGACATATCTGACAAAGTGCGTACTGTAACGTTTGTCTATTAACTTTGCATAGGTCGCGTGCTAATGCTGTCGTGTGTGTGTGTGTGTGGCTGTTTCCACCGCAACAGAAACAAACGATCCTGCACATCAATGCGAGCATCACGCCTGAGTCGATCACAGCGCGCGTGGCTACGGCGATGGTAGACCACCTGACTCACCACTATCACCGCCACTGCAAGCAGGGCACGAAGATCGAGAACCCGGCGGACGTCCTCGCGGTCGAGGAGCTCGACGTCTGGAGCAATAAGCTGCCCAAGTTCGACCGCGACGCCATGCAGCATGTCTGGCGCGCACGCAACGACAGCCAGGATGAGGCCGACATCGCGGCCTTCAAGCCCATCCAGGAGCTCGCGCAGCAGCTCGTGCGCGCGGACTTTTTGGTCGTGACGTGCCCCGTGTGGAACTTCAGCATCCCGTACGTGCTCAAGCAGTACATCGACTGCATCGTGCAGCCGGGGCTGACGTTCCGCAACGCCGACGCTGAAGGTCCGTCGCGCCCGTATTTCACTGGCAAGCCGATCGTCATCATTTCGTCCTCGGGCGGCAAACCCCCACCGGCCGGCGAGGACTTTGTATACCCGTTCATCAGCAAGATTTTCGCCATGTGCGGCTTTGACGAGTCGCACCACGTCGCGATCGAGGGGCTGGCGAACCACGACAAGCAGGCTTGCTACGAGAACGCCGTGCACGAGGCGAATGAAATCGCGGACCAGGTCGTGTGCAGCCACAAGCTTCGACTTGAGGCGAATGCCGAATAAAGAGGCAAGCTAAGAAACAAGAATGTCGACATGTAAGCACCAAGTTTGAGAGAGAGACGTGTGCAGATAATGAATGCCTTCGATAACAGTGCCACCATAAGTCAATAAACGTGTTTGTGTCCATAGCTTGTGCTCGTTTTCTATGGCGACTACTCTGTTTTGCCGATCTTTGTCTTCTTGTTGCTGCTGTTGTCGTTTGGCACCAATTGGACGATGCGTCCATTTGAGAAGAGCGGCGAGTACGTGTGGTGCGTCATGAGCGTCGCGAGGATGCCGATGTTGACAGCGAAGAACGCAAGGCCGGCGAACCAGAGCGGGAAGAACGTGTTCTCGCCCTTCATCTCGAGGTGGAACGCCCAAAACAGCCAGTGGAGCTGCCAATCAAGACAAACAACAACACAAAGCGCACACTGAGTCTCTCATTGGAGCCAAAGACTACAAAGCGATGAGTGAATGTAGTCACGAACCTCGCTGCCGAACCACGCGGCGATCATCAGTGCACCCTTCCAGCGCAGACGGACGCTCGTCAAGGGGAAGATGAGCGGTAGGAACGCCGTGTACCACAGGAAATACTATGAAAGGAGCATAGAGCAACGAGATCAGTGGTCATAACCATGTTTCAGCCCCCAGTCGCACAAGTGTGAAGTGTGTTTGAGAACTCACCTGGGCCGTGCAGACTTTGTTGAAGATGACGAACACCATTGTGAGAGCGAAGAGCGCAAAGGAAATGTCCTCGCCGTACGCGAGCGAGATGGTCACAAGCGACACGAGCTGCGGGAGGAACGCCAGTAGCCCCATGCCAAAGCCTGACGGCGTGCCGTATCTGTCAAACGTACAGATCACAGTAACAGAATTCAGTTTAGAAATAGTGATACCGTAATGAAACACCGATGCCGGGCTCACCTCAGGTACAGGTCGTAGAAGTAGACGGAGAAGTTGTGGCGATTGTCCGTGCGAGTCAAGTGGTAGAGGTACGCCTCGTAGAGGAACTGGAAGCCGTAGCTGTTGGGAATTAAGCAGCCGATTCATTAGACAGGTCACTATAGGCACTCAAACGATAGATCTCAGCACAATTCTCAACATTCGTACAGTTGGTAAAACGCCGCGGTGAGTGCGAGGAAGAAACCGCCACTGATGAGCCCGAAGAGCACGCGGTCGCGGTTAAAGAGCGCACCCATTTGCACCCAAGAGCAGAACGACGACTGGCACGAGGACGACCACTTTGCGTTCGACGTGTTGTACTGGCCATTGAGGAACTGTCACAAAAGAGCACCATATTGGTTGGTAGGTCATTGAGATGCCAACTCTCACAGTAAATAATAGAACATACTACTAGGAAGGCGAGCGCGTAGACGATCGGGTAGATCTTGAAATGCACCGCCGCGCCATACCTAACGACACAACAAATGGCCATGAGCCCTTTTAGTCTACCAGGGATGGAATGAATCATGAAAAAAGCACGTGACGCACGTGAGCGCAGCAAGAACGAGATGCTTGCGCATGAGCAGTAGGAGCGTGAGCAGCACGAGCAGCACGACGATCGAGTCCGCATTCCCGCGCGTCGAGATGTTGGTCGAAAACGGGTGAAAGAGCCAGACGCTGATGAACAAGCAAACGAGCAAAGTGACCGAGGCGCATGGACGCCTGAGTGACAACGTGTCAGGTCAAGTTGATGCGAGAAGCAGATTCGCACCTCGAGTACAAAGCAGCACCTACAATTGGCACACAATACATTGCAAGTCAATAGCCATCATACAATTTACGTAGGAAGTATGTATGGTAGATAAGTGTAATTGCTCACTCTTCTCGGGCAGCCCTCGCAGCCGCAGGATCTGAAAGAGCACGTTGCCAGCGAGCAGATCACACACGACAAAGAGCAGTTTGCCGAACGCTTCGTGCACAAACACGTTCGGCAGCAGCATAAAAGCGCTGATAACAGCACACATTGCAACGAGCGCATGCAGCATTAGCACCACAGATCGAGTATCACGAGCATTACCACAAGCGGCAGATGGATAGATCCATTTGCACGTACAGCACGGGTGTGTAACGGTAAGTGGTACGCGCAAAGGGCGAGTTTTGAGCCGCCATCTCGCGCGCTGCGTCGCTGTACACGTCATAGTCGACGTCTGTGTACTTGACGCTCATGAAGCGATCCTGGAGCTCACCGTAGACGATCAGCGCAAGTCGTAGCAGCAGCGCGACGCCCAGCAAGCGCATGTGCAGCGCCATTTTGCTTTTGCTTTGTCGATTGTGTCAAGTCGGCTCGATTCAGTAGTGACGACAAAGATCATTTTCGTACTATCAGATAAAACCTCTTAAATAGACTTGACAATCACTCCTGGATGTGACTTGGATCTCTTCGGTAACTGGAAATGGCAACACTTCAGCAGCTGGTACTGCTGTATCAGCTGGCTACTGCTCGGCGCTCTTGAGCGCAATGTGCGCGAGTCCGTACACGACGGTGTTGTAGCGCAAACGGTTCTTAAGACGCTTCTTGCCTTTGATGCCTGACGGTGGCGCTATCACCGCTTCGCTCATTGACCTGGAGCCCGCCTCCTGGAGCTTTGCGCCGCTGGTTGACAAATTTTCAGCCTCAACTCCTGGGATGCCAGTGGAGCTGTTGGTATTGCTGCCAACAGTTGAGCCACTGGTTCCAGGTGGTAAACTTGTAGCACTGGACACAGCCGAACTTGCAGTACTAGATGGTGCAGTGGCTACGGCTCCGCTGGGGGAAACGAGCTCACCGTACTTCTTGAGCGCCTTGCCGATCGAGAAACCCTTTGCGAAGCCAGCGAAGAGCCCACTTGCGAGCCGGCGATTCCCGTTAAACGTCGTCGCGTACTGGTTCATCACCAGCACATTGACACCCGCGAGCGACCAGAGCACGGCGTTTGCGTACGCGTCCTCTTCGACTGCAAGCTGCCAGGACGCCTTCTCGCTGTCCACTTTGCTCTGCCGCCTCGCGCTCGCCTGGTTCTCGGCGCGGTCTAGTAGACATACGACATGGCAATTGAGCGCTGTGCTCATTCCCAGTAGATCGCTCATCGATAAGGAAGAGCCCAGGATCCGATTTGCGCCAAGGTAGAAGAGCCCACCGCCACGACGGTTCAGGAGCGCGTGCTGCCAGTCCGTCGTCGTCGGGGGCTGTCCGTGCTCGACTGCGTCTTTCCAGTTCGTGAAAACAGCACCAGGACGCTTAACATGCTGATGCAGCACAATCTCCATCGTCTGTGCATCCAGACCCGTGTCGTCGTGGCACGGATCCACGATGAACCGCATGTCGTCACGTTTGAACGGCTGGGCTTTCTGGGTTTGTAAGCGCTGGTACAGAACATGAAGCGAGAGGTCACGCGTGATGCACTCGGCCTTCTCCAGCACTGGTAGCGCTTCAATCGGCAAGCATTCGAGCTCGCGGTCGAGAAGCAGCGTCACCGCTGCTCCGTGAATCTCGCTATGTAGCACACTCTGAAGCGCTGAGTGACCAAACAATGGCGCGAAGAAGTCGATTGTGTCGATGATGATCGCGCTAAACTCTTTCTCCGGCTCGTCGTTTTCGGACGAGAGTCCTTGTGCTGCTAACGATTCGGTGGATGCGAACTCAAAATCTGCCTCTCTTGCGTGGAGCTCTTCAAACTTGGCGAGCAAGTTTGCGCTCGCGCTTCGCCATCTTCGAATGCGCTCTTGAGTTTGCGTCAGCAACGCCATCACGGGCTCCGTGCACTCCATTCGAGCCATCGCGTACTGCTTCTCGCCACTTCCAGCAAGTGCGCAGTAGAGAAAACACTTGTCTGGTGAAAACTGGAGCGACAGAACGCGAACGTGTGGTGGTAGAGACGCTAGGATCGTCTCAGAAGGGACCGTGACGCTCATGCGCTTGAATGCTGCAGACTGCTGCTCCAAGTACAGCAGCGAGAGCTGGTACGGAAGGCTGTGCTTCGGCGCATTCAAGTGCATTCTATGCAGTCGCTCCAGACGGTGTAAGTGTAGCTGCTGGACATCTCGGGGCGCCACGCATCGCTGGAATGTCTCCTTAATGTGGATGCTTGCCGTGATGCTCTGGTAAAGCAAGAGACTGCGAATGCACTCGAGTGGACGCTGACACCCGTAAACTTGTACCAGTTCGAGAGAACAGACCCGGAGTAGCTCGATGTGTCGCTTCTCCAGCGCAAGTTTCTGGAATTGCTGCATCTGGTGGACAAAGCCACTCAGGAAAGCGTCCACTTGGTCATTCTCTTGAGCTTCAAAAGCTGTCAGCAGCGCATCACTGCTCACAGTGGCAAGCTGTCCGCTTGATGTTGCAGAAGTAGAGGCGCTGTTTCCGCAGCAAATCCACGTCGCATGTGGACTGTCGATGGACGTGAACCGCGTCCATATCTTGTGAACAATTCTCCTTGCCTGCGCTTTGTTTTCGTTGTGAAACAACGCCAAGCGCTGGCATTGCAGGACTTGCACTGCTGTCATCGCACTCAGCTCTTCCAGTCCACCACCCATGCTGCTCAACATCGTGTTTGCTGAACTTGCCAGCATGATTGCAGCTCCCAGATCCCCGCCACCAACTCGCTGGAGCTTCTCTGAAGTCTGGCACAGCCACTTCTCGACAATGTTCCGCTTCGATTCGGCTTCGTAGGCATACCACGTCATCTCGTGCGCCGTGAGAACGTCAGTAGACAGCTCAGAGGCGAGTTCCACACTTGCTAGCAGCGACTTTGCCAGTGCGATCTCGATCTCCAATGGTACTGTCCTCGTCGTCACTTGAACTGAAGGCGAGTCAAGGGCTTTTATGCATTCAGACGAACGCCATCCGTAGAACTGGTTGACTCGCAGTCTCACGGCCGACAACTCTGAAATTGCTCGCTGTAGATTACTCTTCACGAAATGCAGTACGTTGGATTGCCTGCTGTGATTGCGAGCACCCACATGTTGTCTGAGCAGCTCCTGCGAGTACTGGACAAGGAATCGGCTCAGATGAGCTTTTGCGTCCATGTGGGTGAGAATCTGGATGCACTCATTGAAAAGCTGCTGGCTGCGAGCATCGTCCGCGCCATTGCTTTGTAAATCGACACTATCATCCTTGACGTTGTTTCGGAGAATCACCACCGCTTGCTTAAACTTGAGCTGAGTGATCAAGAGGAAAACATCTAGCTCCCCAGCTCTCGTCTGCGTTCCTCCAACGTCAGGCTGTGGACTGAACAGCCAACTGGCAACAACCTTCTCCGCGTCTGTTAACTGCTTCATTCGCTTCACTGGGTCCAAAGTGAGTTCGCAGTGATGAATGGTTCGTTGCACAAACTTGAAAAGGTCCAGCGAAGGATTTTGCAGCGCGAGCTCGATCTCCACCACGGCTACGTCTAAGTTTCCTTCGATTTCGTCCACCAACGCAGAGAGCATACTGATCTCACACTGACTCGCCAGATCGTCCTTGTCAGCGCTGGCGAGAGTGTGCTTGAGGATCTCTACTCCAGTTTTTCCCTGGCGAACGTATCCGAATCTGAGTAAAAGCTCCACGTTGCTCACCATTTTCATTCTCAGATTCACCGAAGTGGACTCCAACACGGGCCGGCAGATGCCCTTGGTCACAAATCCATCTGAAGAGCCTGAAGACGCACCACTTTGTGTCTGAAGCTCCTCGACGAATGTCTTCCCGTGCAACTGGAAGATCTCAAGCGCGCGTTGCAATGGTAGAGCACACGCTCCGAGATTGTAGCGCTCGAGGATGTTGAACAGTGTGAGCTCGAGCCAGAGCTCCATGATCCTGGTCTTTGTTGGCGAAAAGCCGAAGTAGAGCACTTGATAGAGGCAAATCGTCGGCAGCAGCAGCTCGTCCGCCATGTCATCCTGGAGATAGATGAGCAGTTTCTCGAGGTAGAACCCGGTCACGACCGGGTCTGTGAAGTGAAGTAAAGTCGCTGAGGCCGCACTTTGCAGTTTGGCCACCCACTCCATGTAGAAGCGAGTGTCCGTGCTCCTGGCATACTGGAGGTAGAACGTGAGCCACTCGTGACTGGAGCGCGGGGCACTATACTTAAGCTTCTGGGAGCGCTTCCACTCGTCAAAGTCTAGATCGGATGGTGTTACTTTGTCAAACGCTTCTTGTAAATTCATCTCGTTGACGATCGACACGATGCTCTGCCACGCGTGGTCCACACAGTAAGCAGCTCTTTCGACAAATTCCCAGCGGTCAGAGCAAGTATTCGCAGTCATCGCTCGCATGATAAGCACACGAATGAGCTTCTCATTCACCCAGATAGCTGAATACACTGGAGCGTCAGCATCCACTTTCTTCGATGCAGTGACCGAGGTGGAGCCAGCTCGCGAGCCTTCGAATCGAGAGTCGTTGCGAGCTGCTATAGGGTCCGTCGCTCTCATTGTTTCGCTCGCCAGTAGCATTTTAGCAGCGCTATCCAAGTACATGTCGGCGTCTTGCGACGAAACGCGACTTGTGTAGAACCACTCGCCCATGTCCATAAGTACCACAGCTTGCTCCTCTGGTCGTCCGTCAAGCTTCGTGTAAGCACTGGCGAGTGCTTTCAGCTGCGCAGGTGGGTCCTTCATCGAAGAAAATGCGATTTTCTTCAGGATCTTGGCTTTCAACAGTGGATCCTGCTGCTCGGTACTGAGGCTACCACTACCACCACCAGCTCCTCCAGGCTTTACACTTGGTCCACCACCTCCACCCGTTTTCCCCAACTTGGCAGCCGAGATCGCGGATACTGTGCGAATTTCGTTCAAAGTTTCGACGGAGAGCATCCTAGAAGTTCCACTGGAAGCAGCTGCAAGCGCATCTTCACACACTGCACAAGATTCGACCCACTCATTTGATTTCTCGCACACAGCAAGAGTCAGCAGCACGAGATCTCCATAGCAGTTGACTGATGGTGCTGTCGATGCTTTGGCTGGTAATTGCGCTTCGCTGAGAAAAAGAAGCACTTTCCTCAGCATTCTAATCACGAGTTTCATATCCACGAACTTGTACTCATTTGTCTCGGGGGGGGTGTTCATGTTGTTGAGCACCATGAGAGCCGCATTCCACACCACTTCGCTCGCCTTCAGCACCAATGGGCCGGCTTTTGCGCGGTCAGCGTACTCAGCAGCATCCACGAGGTGCCGCAGCGAACCCACCACGAGCTTCTTTGGCGTCTTGTCACCATCCCCGAGTGCGAGGATCGCACGCCCGCAGAGAATTTCGCTCACAGCAAGCCACCTCCAGGCACTTGACGTAACCACGTTGTTTTTGCTTCTGTAATCGTCCGAGGATGATGACGATGGAGAAAGAACAGCGAGCGCCTGGGTTGTACACTCAACGACAAAACGAAACTGCTGCAGACGCAGCGCGCCGTACGCGATGCGAGTCCAGAGCTCCACGTAGATCTCAGTCTGGTGCTGCATTTCTTCTAGTGTGAACTCAGGAACAACGCTGTGGTTGTCGGTAGTGGTTAGCGCTGCGAGCATTCCGTCCGCAATGCTCTGCCACAGGGCAAGAGCTTTGTGGTAGTATGCCTGGCTCTTGTCGACAACCTGCTGCTGTTGGAACGAAACCTCCAGCGCTTCCAAGTAAGCTGTAACTTTCAAGTACGGACCCACGGTATCCCCTGGCGAGATTTCCTTGGCGTTTTGAGCCAACTGAGCGCGAGTCTTCTGCTCAGCAAAGCGCATCAAGTGGATCGAGCTCACAGATTGATGGCCACCGTCTACTGAGCTGGGTTTGCGCTTCAGGAAGGCGTCTGCGATCGCCAGCACCTTGTCCCAGTGACCCATCATCTCGTAGACGCTTGAGAGCCCGAGCGCATTGCAGGCAAGCAGCTCGCCATCTCGCTCAGGAAATGCTTCGAGTACAGCGTACGCGGCTTCAAACGCAGCGACGCACTCTGGAAGCACCCACTGAGCGCTGAAAGTATGGCCGCTGGACTTGGTCACAAGCATCCGGAATAGCTGAAAGTGGTAGTTCCAGAGGTACACGCAAGTGTTCTCAAGCACAAACTTCCACCCAATCTGCCCCGCGACGGCCAGCGACGCTACAAGGTGCTCGACGAGCTCCTTTTTCATTCCCAGCACTTGGTCTTCAATGCCTTTCACGCGGGTCTCGATTGCTTCTGCACCCCCCGCTTCTTCGCTGTTGTTCACAGCCTGTGTACTCACGTTAGTTGCATGGTGCATGCCCAAAACGAAAGCCTCTTCTGGGAGTAACTTGAGTGCAGCGAGCTCGATTTCGCTCGCTGGTTTCTCCTTTCGCTCTGAGTCTTTACTGCGGCTACCGAGCCGAGTCGCTTTGCCAGCGTGCTGCTGTTGGTTCTTCGCCGCCTCGGACTCCAACGCACGGCTTTTGATACGTGCTGCTAGGATTTCTACAACCAGCGTCCGAAAGTCAATCTCCAGAACGCGCAGACTTTTCTCAACGCGCAGTGGGCTCTCGCTATCATGACTCACGGAGGCACCAATGAAGAACACCTCGAGCCCCTGCTTCGCAAACTGCTCGGCCATGAAGCCATCCTTGAGTTTCTCCCACGCAATTTTGCACACGTCAACCCACAGGACGACCAAGAGCTCAAGACGCGGTGGAGAGGAGCCCTCGGGCTGCGCTTCTGCAGCTACTCGAGCTGCAAGGAGCTCCGTTGCTTGGTTCAGGAGTGCTCGTAGCCCACCGCCAGTGTCCCTGGTCTCCTTTGCCCTCTCGATCAGAGCTCGAATGTACTTATCATCTGAGGAGACAGTGCTCTCGGCATCGTCCTCAATGTCCAGTTTCCACTCAAGCTTCTTTTTCAGCGGCAGCAAGTGGAGATCTACAGGACGCGTCGTGATCTTGTGTTCTTGAGCGAGCACATCGTCGATCGTAGTCACTGGCGCAATGGATGCTCCGTAGTCCAGTGCCAACGCTATGTTGACGCTCTCGTACGCTTTGGAGAGAAACTCGGACTTGATCTCAATTTTTGAGATCTCCAAGTGTAGCCGCGCGCGGAGCACGAGCAGCAACGAGTCCATTTCTTCGAGCATCGACGCCGAGAGTGTCAGAACACGGCTCAGTTGTTCTCGCAGGTGAGGCTGCAGCAGCGGTAACGCGAGGTTCCACGCGTAGACACAGACGCTCTCCACCAAATTGGGATCTTTTTGACGCTTAGCGGAGAGGAGAGACCGCTCGAGCACCTTTATTGCCTCCATTCGACGAGCGAGAAGGACATTCTGCCGCTCAGCAGCGTCCAGATGTTTCTTGTTCCCATGAGACGCTGTCAGTGGAGACAAGACGAGCAGCGCCGCCTTAAGGATCTGGTTTTGCACACGAAAGCGTGGCGCGAGCGACTTGCCTTTGCGCTGCAGCACGAGGTCGCAGCAGTGAGCAACGCGCAGCTCGTTGTGTTCGTGGCTATGACTGAATGCCGCATGTAGCCCCGTCTCGACAATCACTTCGGCGTCGATCATGTCGATGGATGTTGCATCGAGCGAATGCAGAAACGCATTCATGAGCTCTTCGTCACTTGTACCCGGAGACATTGCCAGTGAAAACGCTGCAAAGCCAGTGGCTTCCTGAATGATCTCAGTGTATGCCGCATCCACTGCCTTGTCGATGTTGCCGGACTTGATACACTGCAACTTGACAAGTAGCGATGCGCGTTTGCTCGCAGTCGAGACAGCGACGGTCTTTTTAACACTTGGTATGATCTTCTGGCACTCGACGTCCTTCATGCATCCGACGTGTACTTGCGCTCGCAGCGCCGAGTCATAAAGAGCTCGCAACTTATGCGTCGACGCGTCACTGGTACTACCCGAAGCAAGCAGCAGCGGTGCGAGCTGTACGTCGACGAGGTCATTGACCGTCTTCGCCGCATTCGCAAACTGCTTGGCGTCCAGCTGTGCTGACACGAGCGTGAGCTGCAGCGTGGCGACCCAGAGCACGTCGCCCTCGCCGACGGCTCGCAGTGCTTCGACGATCTTGGTGAGTGATGGCGCGAGGAACTGGAATGTCACGGGCTTCATGAGCTGCCGTGCGATCTGCCAGTACGTGACGGACGCGTTGTAGACGAGGAAATCGTAATGCGGTCGCTTACGCGCGTCACAGGCGATCGGCAGCACAAGCAGCACAAAATGGATCGCATTGAGCACTTTCCGTAACCGGAGAGCGCCCGTGTCCGCTGCTGCGTCGTGCGAAGTGCACTGCGCTCGCGTAAACTGCGCGCGACAATAGAACTACGCTTACACGCAATGGAGAAAACGTTAGAACGCTTTCTACTTCGATTAGCGTGTGCTCAACGATATTTGCATTGCATACACACCTGGTTCTTGGCAGTACAGTCGTGGAAAAACCAGTCGACCGCGCGCTGCGCTGTTGCAAAGTCCCGCTGGTGGATCGCAGCCTCTGCCAGCAGCACGAGCAGCTCCGCGAGATTCACTCCATCGGGCTCCAGCGGCAGCAGTGGCTGCTGCCACGCGGTCTGCAGCTTGTCGAAGATCGCGCGCGCCGCCACCCGTTTCACCGGTTGATGCTGCTGATGCTCTTGTTGTTGGCTGTAGTGACGCACGTCACCATCTTGCTCAGGCAGATGTGCATGCTGCAGCAGCAGACGCAGCTCGCGATCGACCGCCATTATGTGTGGCTCGTGCGCTAGAACGAACAATGCGAGTGTGCGGGGTTACACTTTGTATGACCTTTCGTGACGTCAGCAGCAGCTTCAAGAAACGACCTGACTGGGTAAAAATATATTATAAATCTCCATTTTCAACCTATCAAGTGACGCTGCTCTGCTTCCTCTTCTCCATTTCCGTCGTGAGCGATCTGTATCATATCTGTGTGTGTGTATTAGCTGCTGACTGGTTACCGACGAGCGCCAACTGACTGAACTCAGTGCTTCTTCTTCGCGAGGCCCGAGACGATGTCATCGATGCGCAGGAGCATACACGCGGCCTCCACGGCGGTCTTAATCGTCTGCGTCTTGACCTCGAACGGCTCCCACACGCCGAGCGCTTCCGAGTCCGTAACCTTGCCCGTCACGCCGTCGATGCCGTGCGCGGTCTCGGTCTCGGCCTGCTTGGCGCGCAGCGCCGTCATCACGCGCACGACGTCGGCGCCGCAGTTCTGCAGCAGCGTGCGCGGGATCACTTCGAGCGCCTCACCTACTGCTCGGAACGGGAACTGCTCCACGCCCTCGATCTCGTCGGCACGCTTCTTGAGTTCGTGCGCGATACGCATCTCGGTCGCGCCGCCGCCCGGCAGCAGCAGCGGCTCGAACACGACATTGCGCGCCACCTGCATAGCATCCTGTAGGTTGCGCTCGACCTCATTCAGCACGTCCTTGCTGCCGCCGCGCAGCAGGATACTGCAGGCGCCTGGGTCCTTGCAGTCCTCGAAGAACGCAAAGTACTCATCGCCGATCTTGCGCACCTCGAAGAGCCCGCACTTGGTGCCGATGTCAGACTCCTGGATCTCGTCAGCGCGGCTCACGATCGTGGCGCCCGTGGCGCGCGCGACGCGGTTGTTGTCGGTCTTGCGCAGACGACGGAACGCCGTGATGTTGGCCTTGACGAAGTAGTGCTGCGCAAGGTCCGAGACGCCCTTCTCCGTGATCACGATGTCAGGCTTCATAGCCACGACCTGCGCGCACAGGTTCTCAATGTACTCCTCCTCGAGGCGCAGCAGCGTGTTCCAGTCCTGGTCGTTCGTGAGCTCCACGTTCGTCTGACTCTCGCCCTTCTTGTACTCGAGCGGGCAGTCCAGCAGCAGCACACGCGGGTTCTCGATGCGGCGACGCATCTTCGAGTGCGTCACGTCCTTGTTGAACATCACGCCCTTGAGCACGCGGCAGTCCTCAAGCTCACCACCCGGGATCTTCTCGACCTTGGCGTAGCGCTTCACGTCCACCTCCTTCTTGCCGTTCGGCGACGTGCGCACGACCGTGAGCACGGCGTCGAGCGCGAGGTCGCTCACGAGGTTACCGATGCGCGGCGAGAACTTGGTGCCGACGGACGACAGGATGAGCTTACGCATCTCGACCTTGTCGTTGATGTCGATCGCGCGCGCCAGGCTCTTGGCGATCGAGAGCGACGCCTCGAGCGCGCGGTAGAAGCCGCGGATGATCACGGTCGGGTGCACCTGGTGCGACAGGAACGGCTCCGCGACCACCAGCAGCTCGCCCGCTACACACCATAGCAACAAAAGCAACAATAGAGGAGCAGTAAGCATCATGACGCATATACACACAACACACGGAACCACACACCACACACTAAAACAAACGCACCGAGAATGATGACCGAGGTGGTGCCGTCGCCCACTTCTTCGTCCTGGGCGCGACTGAGCTCGATCATGCTCTTGGCCGCCGGGTGGGACACGTCCACCTCGCGCAGAATGGCGTTGCCGTCGTTGGTCATGACGATGCCGCCCATGGGGTCCAGCAGCATCTTGAGCATCGAGCGCGGGCCGAGCGTCGTGCGCACAATGTCCGACACCGCCTAAAGAGATTCAATCCAACACACATGCCACACCCATTTCCGTCAGTCATTCGTCCGCCAGCAAGCACAATGCCGCAGTACATATGGAAGCATGTGCACGCACCTTGGCGGCCTCGATGTTGCCGAGCTGCGCGGTTCTCCCCGTCTCGCGACGGGTGTTTGTGTCTGCGGCAAAAGAGAGATGCGAGGGGGATAAAACAGGAAGTCAATAACGGTAGCAGCGCAAGAGCCACAAGGGCTCACATGTGATATGAAGGGGGGCATGTGCGCGTGAGCAGACGTACTCAGCACCATCACTGGGGCGTTCATCATCTTGGCTGCTGTGGGTGGGTGCTGTGGTGTGTGCTGTGGTGTGGGGTCGTCGAGCAGATCTTCTTTTCTGCGTATGCTTTTTTTTCCAAAGCGGCCTGTGTCGACCACAAACCGCTATGGAAAAAAAGCGTTTTGTAAATCAAGGGTTAGGAAAAAAGTGTGTTTTGTAAACCCAATGGTTGTACTGTGACGACGATTCCAACGTGGTCAGACCCACAAGAATTGCAATACAAATTTGACGTTTTGCATATGCATTCTCTAAGTCACGTCTCTTTTCACGTCGGGTCGAGAATAACTCGAGCCATTTTCTATTCAACATTCGTCCGTTTTGAGAGTGCGATTTTCCCAACAAATCTCATTTTGATTTAGCTCAGACTTCCTATATTAAAAATTCTGCGATTCTGATAACCCATTTTGACGTGACCAACACAAGAACCTTAGATAAGAAAATATGAGGAAATAAAAAATTCCCCTCCTAGACCCATAAATAAAAAGTCTGCCAGTTTGTAATTTGTTTTTGTAAATTACAATTTCTCCGTAAAATTGATACGTTATGGAATAGGGAAGTGATACAGTCCGTTGATAAATTATAGACGCACCCCCAAGATATCTAGTATCATATGGAAGTCCTATGAATGGCAAGTAACGTTAGGATATGAAGTTCAGGATACAAAGCGAAGACGATTCATGCTCTCTTTGATAGGAGATTCAGTCTTAGTTTTTTGAAATTTCAAATGAGCAAATGTTTATTTGTTGACAAATTATAGACGCACGGAGGTAATATTTGTAATGAACGAAAGCAATATGGCCGCTTTGGTAATAAATGGGTCTTTTCGGTCAATAAACAACTGTAGATTGATTCCACATGCATTCGTTGTCATTCGAGAAGTTGCGCAATACCGAGGGGCGAGCTGCTGAGCAGTGAGGAGATTGGGTAAGCGAAGGCGTACAACCGCGAAGGGAGGAACAATGGCTGGATTGCAAAGCAGCTTGAGCGAAGCGAGAAGGCCGTACACACGTGT
>JAASGO010000525.1:0-20827 GCA_023334245.1 Globisporangium cederbergense
GAAATCCTCTCTGCATCGTATTTCACTGCTCTCAGTTCACTGTACTCTGAGCTTCCCGAGTATTTGACGACAAATGTCTCGGCTCCGAACAACTTCATCAGCTCTGGTGGGAAGGAGACTCTGTGCAATTCCGACTGGTTCTGGCAATCCATCACCTTGTAACTCTTGAAAGTTGGGTTACCGACAGTCTTCGTCCAAATCCTCTCCAGGACCTCGCTGTACGTTGACAACACGCCAGCTGAAACTGACAGACAGCTGGCCAGCTCGGAGGAGATTTGCACTGATTGCGACAAATCGAACGCCATACATTCCTCGCTTCCCTTGTTCTCGTGCCCGGAAGGTGCGTGAGCTTCGGTTGCGGCAAGTTCGCGGACTTGATCTTTACTTGAGCACTTCAGAATCAGATGCGTTGCCGATGACAATTTCTCCAGTTGTGGCCAGAAATCGTCCAGAATGGACGGTAGCTGCTCACGAATTGCCGGCAACGAGAACACGCTCAGCAATGTGAACGGAAGCAACTTCCCTGGAAAGGTGTGGTGAGTGATATACGACAGCACCACAACTCGACTTGGCTGGATCGAACTCGCACGCTGGAAGATGTCGGACGTAAACGATACGAACTTCGAGCACGCACGCTGAACGATTTGCCATCCATCGCGTGTGTGCTGCGAGCACCAGTATATTGCAGCTCGAAGGAAGACGTTGAGGCACTTGAACTCGTTGCTGTTCTCGAGAAATTCAAGTTCTTTCGCTGCGGACGTCCTCTTATCGAGCGTTTCCAAGCCACCGAGCACATCAAGCGTCTGCCGCCACAAGGACTCTAGTAGCGTGTCCATGAACTTGATGATGACAGCCGTTGATGCTTGAGCGGACTCTGATCCTTCGTCGAACAGGAGACTCGACTCGCTCATGAGCTGGAACAGCATTTTTGCAGATGTGAAGCACGGGATCAACATCGGGACGAGCAACTTCTTCGTCGGGGAGCAGTCGCTCTGTGCGGCCGATGTGTCCTCGAGCAACCGATTCATGACTTGAATTCGATCCAGCAAAGACGGAAACAGGGTGGAGAATCCATAGTAGATTGACGAGGCGGTCTCTTGCTTCACGGCATGGTAGAACCACAACACCTCCCCTGAGCTCGGCACCGTCGGAGAATGCTCTGCAATGCGAAACAGCAATTCACGAATCGAATGAAGAACACCCCCAAGCTTCGTCGCCGTTGATGATAAGCCGATCTCAGAAGTATCAAGGCAGCAGCGTGATAGCTACAGGCGACAAGAATAACAAGAACACAGGTTAGGCACAACTAATGACAGCAAACAATAAGTGCGCTCGTCTCACCTCGAAGAAGTTGAGCTTCAGAATCCGAATTGTCACCAGAAGCGGGTACAAGACCTGCACGACAAAGTCGCTCTGGTTCGATTGCTCTTCAAGCGACGTAACCTTGACAAAGCGTGCACTGATGCTTTCCAGAAGCAGATACAGCGCAGAAAATGTTTTCTCCTTCGGATCGATGCACAGCGACCGGTAGACGCAACGTGAAAGCTGGATTGTCTCGGTATCTTCAGCGGGGATGTCATTTCCCGCAAGTCTATCCAAGTGAGACAGCACACAGATAGCTGAGTCTAGTGCCTCGTGAACGCAGTGCTGAGTCGTCTTGCTTGTTCCGGCTCCACATTTTGATCGCAGAATGCCCAAGATGTGCGTCGACTTTCCAGACGTCGAGACGTTCTTGGTTAGATCCACGTTGTACGCTCGCGTGGCGTCAGAAGTAGCAATGTTGCAGAGCTGGTTCGTCGCCGTGACCACACCGTTCACCTTGACTCTGCCGCCAAACAGTTGTAGGTTGCCATCCGCTCGAGGAGACTGAATGGAATCAGTCGCACTGTACAGTGCAGTCGCCGTTCCCGACATCACAAACATCGCAGCACTGGACCATCCCTCAATACTCTCTTCAGCACTAAGCTCAATCGAAGTCCATTTCTGCGACGTAGTCGAATAGAACCACAAATCGTTCAGATACTGTCCCGAGCGGCTCAGGCCGCCGTATAGCCACACGTTGCCAAGATCAGAGCAGATGCTGTAGCTCACTCGCGACTCAGGCATCGCTGGGTTGAACTCGCTACGTGACGACGATGAGCTCTCACTGCCATTTTCGTACAGACTAGAGATGTTGTCATCATGGCATAAATACCACTGGCGATCGAAAGTATTGTACCTCCAGAGGTCAGCTCGGAATTTGTCTTCTTTGTCTTGACCGCCAAACACGTAGACACATTCACCGATCACTGAGGACGAGCATCCTGTCCTTGGACCCGGATCCAGGGATAAGGAGCTTGGAAGCCGTGACCATGAGAAATCGTCAAGGGAGAGATACCAGGCATCACCCAAGACTTCGTTCTCGGTTGATCGCCCTCCGTACATGAAGATCATCGAGTCGAGGCGGACTCGTATAGACGCCGCAGTGTGGAACGCACGCGGTTGAGGCAATGACGTTGCCGCACCAATCGATCCTTGGATGAGCTCCCACGACGGAAGCGATCCATCTGCGTTTTTGATCGTCGAGCACTTGTATAAATCCATGTGGCGTGACGACGGAGTATTGCTTTCGCCGCCGATCACTAAAATCTGGTCGTCGTCGATGGCAACAACCTGGTGGTGACGAATGCCAATGGGGAATTCGGCCCACTTCTCCCAACGTTTGTTTTCGAGATGATACACCCAGACTTGGTTGCTCAGCCCATGCTCACTTCCAGTCATGTCCTCAATAAGGCTTCCACCGACGACGAACATCATGTTTCTGACCACCACCGAGGCACTGCCCTCGAGCACAGGAGGGTGACTTGATGCATCGGCAACACCATTGCCCGGACCCTTGAGTACAGCACTGGATGTCGGAGACACAATTGCTTTTGAGATGCTGTCAAAGTCACTCGCAATGGTTGGCGGGTAAGCGAATGGCTGATGGCCAAGGTTGACGCGAATGATTTCGCCGCGCTCCAAGCTGATTCCAGGCATCAGTCCAGATTTCTTATCCGACGTGTTGAACTTAAATTCTGAGTACGCCACACCCAAGTTGATCCCGTTTCGGAAGAACGTCATTTCGCAAGTCATCAGATCCAGCAAGCATCCAATGACATCGCCAGCTTTCCACTTCTCGCCGTACGATGACGAACCACTGTTCCACCGTCGCTGTCGGTTGCCGTCGTACGACCACGAATGCGCGTGGTCGCCGACCCCCTCACCTTGATCAGAGCTCCCTTGAAAGTACCCGTCGATCCAGCCGATCTGGATGAGTCCGCTTGTCACGACTTCCACTTCATAGAACCATTTTCCCTGGAAAAGTGAGGCTCCGACTGTCGAGATAGACCCAAAGTTGCTCAGCCCTTCGATTTCACCAGATCGGTCAATGTCCACTCGTCCGCAAATGGAAACGATACAGCTCTGATCGAGCACCACTGCGTCGCCATCATCGTTCTCTCGCTTGCGCTCGACGATCAGAGAGGTCGTGTAGAACCCTGCAGCCACATCAATGCAGCGTCGGGAATTTTTCTCCGGACGAACTTTGAGGGGGACTGGCAAGAGGGAATCTGCGCTCCCTCTGTTGCCGAGCTGCCCCTTGTTATTTCTGCCGAACACGTAGACTTGCCCTTGTTCAGACAGCAGCACCGTGTGATAGCACCCACACGCGCCACGAATCATTCGCGTGTTGGCCGACAATGCCACGACGTTCGGCGCATTCTGGTGGATCTTCGATCCGATGCCAAGCTGCCCGTAGTCATTTCGGCCGAACGAGAATGCCCGTCCTGCTGTGCTGATGGCGATAGAGTGGTAATAGCCGCACGCGACGAAGCAAATCATCTCGTTCGGCACGGCAGCGAGAGTTGGCACCTTCACTTGACGGCTGTGACCCAAGCCAAGCTGGCCGTAGTCGTTCTTGCCACACGAAAGCAGCTCACCCGATGCTGTGCAAATGATTGTGTGGTACAGTCCGCAACCAACCATGGTGACTTCATGGCCCTCGAGGGCTTTAACATGCTGCGGCGTAGACTGGTGCTGAGTGTGATCCAGCCCCAGCTGACCGCAGTCGTTCATTCCAAACGTGTAGAGTTCGCCAGTGTCGGTCACCAACGCGCTGTGGTGGTAGCTGACAGCCGCATACCCTAACTTCTTGTCTTTCATAGATTCAATCAGCTTCGGGATGTGGATCTTGGTCGTCAAGTTCTCATGCCCGAGCTGGCCGCGATCATTGTACCCCCAGGAATACGCCAAACCCGTCTCCGTGAGAGCAATCATATGCTCGCAGCCATTACTCGCCGCGATGAACTTGACTTTCTGTGACCTCAGCGCTTGGACGGGACGAGGGAGCATGACTCGCTCGTCAAAGTGACCCTGGCCACACTGCCCACTCTTGTTCAGTCCGCAAGTCAGCACAACACCGTCGTTTGTGAGAATTGCAAGGGTCTCGTTGCCGCTCACGATCTGGCGAATGTCATCCCAGCCACACATCGAGACACTGGTCAGCTGGTGTCGCTCAATGTCGTCGCCGACGCCAAGCTCGCCATACGAGTTCTGACCACAGCAATACAGCTCTCCTGACGCTTCGCACTTCCCGTACATTGGTTGCTCTTTTAATGCCGCCAGCTTGGACAACGTCACACCAATGTTCACGCACGTGGACGGCGGCTGCTTCATGAGCCACGACACGACAAAGAGTACAGTCGCCAGCGAGCCGCGCGCCATGCCAACCTCGGCGAGAGCTTCGATCGTGGATGCGCCGAGGCGTTCCTCCGACTCAACTGGTTTATTTTCAACTGGATACGCCAGCTCGCCCAAACAGTCACTCAGCAAGTTGAATGCCGACGAAGCGGATGGAGCAAGGTACATGCTGTCCGAGTACGTCGTCGGCTTGAGTGGCAACAAGTTCTCCTTGATCATCTGTAGTGCTCGTATGTAGTGGTCAGGATTGTCGGCCCGTGTCGCCTTGAGCAAGTGCACGACCAAGTCCCAGCCCATCGTCATGCAGTTCTGTGTCGGCAGCGGCAACGGTGGCGGAGTCGCCTTCCGCTGGGAAGCCGCGTGGGTGCGTGCGGCCAAAAGGCGTTGCTCGTACCGATACTTCTCCTTCTTGGTGAGCTGATACACGCCCTGAAGGTTCTTCACGTAGCTCCCAACACGCGCATCGAACATCCCGGGCACAGCACCGTGCTCTCGCTTAGGATCGCCAAGCTGGCGTAGTGGATCTGCCCCACCTCGTCCAAATTGGTCCATCGGCGTCGTTGCCAAGCTGGAAATGTACTGAAACAAGTCATTTACCGAGTCGACCGAGCTGACGATCTCCTGCATCTGCTGATCGGGACTCTGAAGCGAGCCTACGCCGCCGACCTCGTTTTCTGTGAAACAACAGAGGACAACCATTAGACTCAATGAATTATTTGCAGATGATAAACAACAAATTGGCGCCTCTTTACCTTGCGGAAGACATCGAATCGTATGGTTGAACTCCAAGATCTTGGTTAGCGCATCCTTGATCTCCTCAGTCGTGGTCGTGACGCCCCCACCTGCCGGGTCCCCAGCTTTGACTGTATCGCATAGCGCCACGTAGTAAGGTGGCAGTGGTCGCAAGCGCGGTTGCTGCTGCTCGTCAGGTCGTGTTCCCAAGGTCCGTGCACCAGAGGCAACGACAGAGTGCGACCCGTGCTGGCCCATGCTGGAAAAGCGCTCACCGTCACACTCGCTGTCGCCACTGTCTTCTTCCTCGCCTTCTCCCGATTATCACTCTCTTTTTGCGGCACACACAGCTTGAGCTCTCTCTTTCTCTGGTTCGCAACACACGCTCTGCTTCTCTGCACACGCCCGCCACACTGCCGGAGACACTCAAGAAGCCGCGTGTCTTCGAGTGCGCGCTCCGCTGCAATTCTCTTTCAGCCGCAGCGACAGCTTGACTCCGTAGACAACTTGATCGCTTGCTTCTTCAAACGACGTGCCCGTTCCGCTTCTAAGCACACAACCAACCCACTCGTGGCTGCGACAGAAGCAATACGAATGGAGAAGATCGTGTCGTCCAGCCGCCACCGCCACCGCCGCCGCCGGTCGCCAAAGGACATGGAACCGCCGCCGCTTCATCACCTGCGTGAAGAGTCGTAATTACGGTCGGCGCCTTCTTTCTTTGCGCACGAGCACGCATCGTTCTTTTTTACGGGGCGTTACGCCGCTTTGGCCGCAGCTTGCAAGATATTCAGCCAGTCAGTGTGGCAAATGCGTGTGCTTCTGCTTCTGCTGCAGCGAGCGAGCGAGCGAAGGTATCTTCATTCGTCGGCGTATGCGCGCGCGCATTTCAAGTTTTCCTTTTTCAGTGCATCCTGCATTCGAGTCCCTAAAATAAGCGATCCTAATTGCTGTCCAACTTTGAGGCAAACGCCAGAATCAAAATGACAAATGCTTGGTCCAAATTCGACATTTTGAGAATCTGAGAAAAAGGCAACAAATCCCCCTCGCAGGTGCTCGAAATTCGATCACGACATTTTAGAACGCACGCAGTAGAGTAGAGACGCTGACAAGCGGGAGAACACAGCGCCGCAAGATTCTCTGCCCTTCTTACTGCTCTCATTCCGTTTGCTTGGGCAAAGCTGCAAATGGCGCTCGTTTGCTCTTGGTTTCGTTCGGCGTTGGTCTCTCGGCGTTGGTCTCAAAAGGGACGACTTTTGCCATCACGGATTTTTCACGCTTTGCTCGCCATCTTGCTCGCCTCTGCCACCGTTTCTGCCCCTTCTGTACCAAGTGCGCGGCCTAATCTGCTTGTACTGTAAGTGTAAGAGGTAAACCAAGCCAGAAGGAACTGTACGAGCTCACCACGGTGCTCATTTAAACTAGAAAACCGTTTCTTAAGAGGCAAAAAATAAGATGCAGCTCCAAGTCGAGTTGAACTTTTGGCCGTTCTCTCGGCACAAGTTCGTGGTCAAAACAAATGTATCCATTTCCATCCATTTCTCTTCGCCAACCAGCGCTCCTGAATTCTCCACCGCGCAATATGATTGGCTAAACAAAACTACTTTTCCTAATTTTTGCGATCGGGACAAGCCTCTTTGCCTACTTTTTTGCGATTGGGACAGGACTTCTTCGCGTTCTTCCTGCAATCTCTATGGCGCTCCGGTGTGTCTGTGTCTGTGGGAGAAGCGGAGAGGAGAAGCAGAGCGAGCGAATGGCGAGAGTGCGTGCCCCCTCCCCCAGAGAGCCGCGTATTCTCCAAAATCCCCCCACGCACCAGCACTAGCACTAAGAGCAGCAGCAATAGCCGGCGCCATCACCAATGTACGTGCATCATCATGCGGTTACTGACTGCTTAACCATCAGGAGGCGCTCGGCATCGTGATGCATTCTCCTTCCTTGCTGGCTGTCTTCCTTCTCCGGCTGTTCTCGCATGTGACGTATTTTCTTGCGCGCACCAGCTGGGCAGCAGAGCAGCGGCAGACGGCTTTCTCTCATTCACACACCACACACAGGCGAGCATCGCGAGCCGCACGCATCCGGATAAAGCCGTCGCGAGACCATCTGGAAGAGTTTGCAACGCTCCAACGAGGATTGGGGCTCGAGACAATCGCGTGCGCCATCCTGTTTAGCAACCACACGCCCGCACGCCCGCGACGCCCCACGACTTCCGCTTCTTCTCACAGTCAGCGTACGTACGTACGTACTTGCTTGCGCTCGCTCGCTCGCTCGCTGCCTTGCTTACTTCGCGACTGTACAGACGAGCGCAGCGGAGGACGCTAACGCTACGCGCTTTGTAGCAGAAAGCAAACACGCAAAGCAGAGGGATTGTGCAGTGCGAGAGATCGAAGACGAGCACGTACTTGCTGTGATTCTCTGTGTGCTGTATAGTGCTGCCTTGGATTGCGTGAACACCTGAACAACCAAAACACACAGTACGAACGAACGCCAAGCATGACGCAGATCTCATATGAATATGGTATCCCGCCATCTTCCACATCGCGCTACGCCGCAGCAGAAGGAATGGAGAACATGAGCAGCAGCGGCAATCGGAACGACCACGTCCACAGCAATCCGCACCTCGGCGGCGGCGCTGGTGCCGGTGCCGCGCGCAAAAAGCCGCTCGAGAAGAGCAGACTTTCGGTCGTCGGGAAGAGTATGAACCCGAAGAAGTACCCGCCCCAGTCCGCCGCGGACAATACCGAGTTCTACACGAACATCTGGACCGCACCGCCCACGACTGCCGGGCGCAACAAGGAGAGCGTGCACAAGTTCGTCGACATCAGCCAGGTCGCGTACGTGGTCACGACGACGCTCGATTTCAAAGAGGGCTACGAAGCCACGAGCGACTTTGAGCTCATCAACATCTGGACCATGGAACCGTACTCAGTCTCATCAACCAACAGTATGAGCGTCGAGGCGGCCAACTCCGATCGCGGGTACCTGAGTAACCTCACCAACATCTCGGAGGACGCCGACGAGGACGACGACATGCGCACGACCCAGCTGTCCAGCTCAATGGAGCTGGCACCGCTATCTAATTCACAACAGGAGCGAATCCCGTCATATCGTAACAACAGTCGCCGACTGCGCAAGGGGATCTCCGAGGAAGACCTGGAGATGGTGGTGAGCATGCCCGTGCGGCCGCCACTCGTGAGAGGCAACAGCGTCGTGTTCTCGCCCGTGCTCGCAGTGAACAACGAAGTCAACAGGAGTTGGCAGGCTCGCTTCTTGCTGGGCATCCACGAGCCCGTGCGCCACGCGCTCTTCGTGATCGACCGCTTCCTGGAACGCATCCAGCGGCTGCGGTCGCCCACGGAGTGGAACGTGAACGAGTTCTTCATTTGGTTCAAGACTCACTTTGTCGAGTTTGTGAGGAACCAGCACGATGTGAAGACCAAAGTGTTGGTCCCATTGCTGCGCATTGACGCGAACGTGAAGCGTGAGATTGTCCTGTGCTACGACCGGATCTTCCATGCGCTCGACACGATTGTCGCGCAGGAGGACTGCATCGTGTTCTCGGCGGCGTCGGCCTCGAGTTCTTGGCAGGACAACCTGTTCGTGCTGCAGAGTGACATCCGCAAGCTCAACCTGCTGATCAACTCAATCCTGACGGCCGAGGAAAAGATCCTGGACCCACTGCTCGCGCGCACGTTCTCCGAGCCCAACTTCCAGCGGTACGTGGTGCCGCGGATATTCCGCGCGAGCAAGCCCAAGCGCGTCGTGATCCCGTGGATCATCGAACGGTGCCGCATCTGGGGTGGCGACCGGGCAGCGCAGGCGTACAAGGACGAGCTCCCATTCACCGCACGGTTCTTGTACGACCGCATGTGGCTGCCGTACTTTGTGAGCCACGTGGCGCAGTCCATGCGGCACCTCGACACCGAGATGACCGGGATGACCGCTGACACTTCGGACTCCTGGTTTACCTGCACGATCCAGTAGAGAGCTGAGCTGAGCTCAGGTAGGCAACCAGGTGTCCATTCGACTGACTGATCCCGCGGAGTATTTAAGAGTGAAGCGAATCGCGGAGAGTGTATAAAGAGAGAGAGGTGTTTCGTGGCACAGCGTCTGCGTTTTTATTAGAGAAAGTGAGAGACGGCAACAAGCGAACAAGCGTTTAAGAAGCGAATAAAGTGTACACCTTGTAATACATTCATTTTTCTCTTTCAATCAGGTTCTCCATCCACAGAACGGACAGAAGAGCGGGCTAAGGAATTCGAGCTGCCGTCTCACGAGTTGCAGCTGCTGTTGCTTGGCGTGGATCTCGCTTGTGGTCTCGAGCACCAGTGCACAGTCATTCTCGCGGATCTGGCGGTGCTTGTTCATCTGCAGCGTGGCGATCTCTTCACAGAGTGAGCTGATGAGCTCCTCACTGGCGAAGTTCGACTGCAGATCGCCCTGCGAGATGTGGAAAACGCACCGGCAGTCGCCACAAATGCCGTACTCGGCCAATAAATCACTCCAGTCGTGCGGTTCGTGAGAGGTATGGGAGAATGGCTCGAGCTCTTGGATTTCTCGCTGGTGCACCACCACTTCTGTGAACCGGAGCTGCTGGTGTTGATGCGGTTCATGGAGTGTTGTGTTAGAGTTCACGTGGTTTGATCTCCTCACTGAGAGCACTTGAAGCTGTTTCGCGACGTAGTCGATCGCTGTGACGACTCCAAGCTGCTGCAGTTGCTGTGTGCCAGAGGCCGACTGCGTGTGGCTTAGCGTCAACAGAGACCCGAGCCGGATCTGCTCATAAACAACCATACGAGCACAGAAATTCGGGCATTCCGATAGAAATGTCATCAACAGCGCATATACCAAAAGCTAGAAGGCGTAGAGCCCTACCTACCTGGAAGTCTTGCTTTTCTAAATGCAGCCACTCTGGTCGCTGCGGCCGTGCACAAACTCTGCATGTCAGGTCTTCCTCCTCTGAGCCAGTCGGCGCACTCACTGCTTCGTTCCACATGTAGCAGATGCAGCACTGCCATCGCGGGACTGTCTTGTGCTCCTGAGTGGCATCGACGAGTGAGTTGTCGGTTGGGAACGGTCCAGAGAAGGCCACGCGCATGCTGCTTTTGCGCGAAGAGGTGCTAGGGTTGACTTTCAATTCTGCGTCGCTTGAAGTGCTATGAAGATCTAATTCACCCGAAGCGACCACGATATTATAGAAAACTACCAGAAAGGGGTGTGTGCGACATGGTACAGCACTACAAAATAATATATGCTTCATAAATGAATATTTGAAGTAAATGAATGAAATTAATTTTGTATAATCAGTTATTTTAGTGTGACAGCGATTGTCAAAATATATATATTTTACAATACGATGAAGAGCTGCCAAGAAAAACATATCGCATTTGCAAGGGTATTTCTGCTGCTGTGGCGGCTGGAAAGGTGCGCAAGAAGAGCGCAGTAGAGATGAATACGGTGGTCGCGACACCAGCAGCAGCAACGTCAGCTCCGCCGCTGCAGGAACCCACGCCAGACGTCGCAGCGCCACTACTTCCAGCGCCACTCGACGGCTCAGAAGCGGCTGCAGCGCCCGCATCCGTAGTAGTAGTTGGCAGGGATGGCCAGCCTGTGAGAGAGTGGATTGATACGCTCCTCATGGCCGCTGTCATCGCGAAGGACAAGCAGCAGCAGCAGCCGAACGGCGGCGACAGCGCCGACCGCACGACAACGCAGCCAGATATGCCAGTCGCAACAGCACTACCAGAGGTGGTACCAGTAGCTATGGCTGAGAACGCACCAGCGAACGAATCCGGCGGTGAGACCAGCTCCGTTGCCACGTCCATCGCAGCCACAGCTCCAGAAGATCTCATCAAGAAGGATGAACAGCAACAGCAGCAGCAAGACGACACGATGACCACCGATGGCGAAGACAACAAGAACACAGCAAACAGCACTGAAGAGGAGGAAGGCAACAGTCAGCGCAATGACAATAACGATGAAGAAGTAGAACAACAGCTCGAGGTGAACAACAAGGGCGAAAACGACGATTCGGATGCGAAGCGGTACCGTCGTCGACGCTGCGAAGTGCCCGGGTGCTCCAAATTTGCGCGCTTCAACAACGCGTGCTCGGGCCACGGCGGTCGGCGGCTCTGCTCGCACATCGGGTGCACGCGCGTGGCGCAGTTCGGCCACAAGTGCAGCGCGCACGGCGGGATCAAATACTGCAGCGTCGAGGGCTGCTCGCGTGCCGTCCAGTCGCGCGGCTTCTGCAAGACCCACGGCGGCGGGGTGCGCTGCCAGACCCCGGGCTGCGAGAAGGGTGCGATCTCCAAGGGCCACTGCCGAACGCACGGCGGCGGCTCGCGATGCGCCGAGAGCGGATGCCAGAAGTGGGCGCAGCGTCACGGCTTCTGTGTGCGCCACTCAAAGGGCGAAGAAGGTGCGACTGTCGTTGGCATTCGTGGTGGCATCGGAGGTGACGGCAACAGTCTGGAGGTATAAAGAAGGATGTAGTGGTAAGGAAGAAGGGAAGTATAAGCTGAACAGCGCTGTTCTACTGGTACAGTCTTGTATATGCGCAGACACACCAGAATGCTGCGTGCACTGCTAACTCGTGAGGTGCCAAGAACTGCTGACAACCGGTTAAGCGGGCATTTCTGTGGCATTTCGCCATTTTTGCCAAGTGCTGCAGCCTCGAGCAAAGAGATGGACCTGTCTGCACCGACACCAGCGTTCCTCGCGGGCTTTGCGTCGCAGTGCGTCCGCAGCGAGCGGCTCGTGCTGTACGCGCCCAGCACTATCCACATGCTCGAGTCCTTTGCGCAACACCGCCTCGCAGGTGGAGAGCTGCTCTTACTGTTGCGTTGCGTAGCCCCTCGCCAGAGACTGGAAGATAATTTGCTCACCTCTGTGATTGATCTGTGTGTGTATGTATGGCTCTGTAGTGGTCGACATCGCGTGCAAAGACGCACGTAGCGGCTGTTACTCGGGTGATGAGCGCGCGCGGCAGAGCGTGGAGCTCAAGTTTGGCGACTTTGTGGACTTCTACCAGGCGGCGCACGGCGGCCGCGCGCACTGGCTGCAGGACGTCGACGACCTCGAGTTCTATCTCTGCCAGTGCCCCATCGCAGTCTACCGCCCCGACGCGACGTGCATCGAGCCAGTGCTCCCCTGGATCATGGACGACTTCACCATGTAAGTCACTCACAGACGACAACAACACAGCAATATCCTCCGAGCAGTCTATTAACCTGTGGCCTCACATATGCAGTCCCGAGTCCCTCTCAAGCAGCTCCCAGTCACTGAGCCAAGTGAACCTGTGGATGGCCGTGCGCGCGAGTCGCACGAGCTTGCACTACGACGCCTACCGCAACGTGCTCGTAGTGCTGTACGGGCGCAAGACCGTGACGCTCTACCCGCCGTCCGAGAGCGGCAAGTTGTATCCGTTTCCCGTGCATTCCAAGTCGGCCAACCACAGCCAAGTGGACGTGAGCAATCCGGATCTCAGTCGATATCCGAGGTTCGCGGACGCTAAGTCGCACATGCAGATTGTACTGGACGCCGGCGACGCGCTCGTCATCCCCGAGGGCTGGTGGCATCAGGTCGACTCGGATGCGTTCACGATTGCAGTCAACTTCTGGTTCGACGGGCTGCAGAAGCAGCTGACACAGGAGCCATCGATGACGCCGTACTACGCGCGCATGCTGCTACAGGACTTGCTCAAGCGCGAGAGTGAGCGGTATCTTGAGGGACTTCGCACGAACGCCACAGCAAAAGAACAGGAGCTCGAGGATCGTAAGCCACAGAGAGCAGCAGACCTTGTGCAACGCGTGGTCGAGGCGTCACATCAGGATGAGAAAGAGCAGATTCTGATCGCTAGTGAGCGAAACTCACAGGAGTTTGAGCGCATGCAGCGAACGTTGGTAACTTTGTACGCCTCGGACTGGTGTTCGCTCCTCGAAAACGCCAGTGACGACTTCGTGGCGCTGCTTACAGCTTCCTGGGAGCGAGTGGCAGCGCGAGACGAAGCCAATGGATCAGAACAGAGTGATCAACCGTTGACGAGTGTCATGTTCAGCACGTTCCCCGACGGCGGTGAGCAAATTCGCAGCGAGCTGCTCGCCAAGAAAGAGGCTTTTGACAAGAAGCTGTGCGCACGAGTGGTGCGTGACGCCTTTGGTCTAGACGTTCGCTACAATGGTCCATCTGCACGTGTGGCTTCCAAGTGAGGAATGTATCAAGAGAGAGCGAGGCAAACACTTTGCCGCCCATATCTATTGAATTGCTAGCTTTTGCCGTAGGGAAAGTGCTTGCCCGATGGCGCTAGACGATACGGCCGCACGTGGCTTTCCAGATGTCGGCGACAATCTCGGCGAGCCGCTGGATAATCGAGTACTGCATCGTCGTGAGGTGCTTGCGCGGGCTTGCATCCACGATGCAGAGCGACGCAATGTGCACGCCCGTGTGCGAGAGGATCGGAAAGCCGAAGTAGAAGCGGATGTTGGCGTCGCCGACCACGCCCTGCAGGCTCCTGAAGCGGAAATCGAGCACGGCGTCGCGCACGAGGAACGGCTGCTTACCCTTCGCCGTGAGCGCAAAGGCGCAGAGCGTCTGCGAGCGCTTGGTGACCACACCACAGCTGCCGACCGTGCTCTCGGGGCGGCACGCGACCGAGCGGTGCTCATCATCCTGGATGACCGAGATGAACGCGGTCATGGCGTCGAGCTCCTTGGCCGCGAGCTCGCAGATGAGCGCCATCTCGTCTGTGTTAATGTCGCGCGCCGTGAGGTCGTAGTGTGCGAGGCACTGGGAGCGCTCGTCCTCGGTGGCGATCTCGGGCGCGGCTAGCGGCGTCTCAGTCTCTTCGTCGTAGAAGACCGGGTACTCGCGCACGCCGTCGGCCTCGGCGAAGACGCACGATTCGAGCGCTAGCTCGGACACACTTACGTCAAAGCACTGCTGCACCAAGAGCTGCTCGAGCTGCTCGTGTGAGTGCTCACTGTGTTTCATAGCTTGCTGGTGGTTGTGGACTGCCGGGTCCTCGTCCAGTACGATCGTCTCGATGGGCTGGAAGTCCTGGCCACAGGTTCCCGTAATGTGGTTGTAGTGCATCTCGATCACGGCTGCCGAGCGCGGATTTAAGTGCGTGAGTAGCATGAGCGCGGCGTCGCGCCCGCTCTTGTTGGAGCGCAGCGCGTCGGCCAAGTTGAGCCCGAGCTGGGACTTGGAGCACTGCACTATCCACTGAGTCGCGGCGTTGGCGAAGCTTGTGAGCAGCGCCGGGTCGGCCCACTTGTTGACGAGGCTCATACATGGCGCGCAGGCGCGCACGAAGCGGATCACGTACATGTCGCGCTCGCGCTCGATCACACGCGAGCAGGACTCGCACGTCCAGAGCCCGCACACGTGGCACAGCAGCGCCTTCCATGTTGTGTTGAAGTCGCGGCCGCAGCGCCGGCAGCGCAATGGCTCGACCTTGGAGGTGAACGTCAGCACCTGGAAGCCCACACTGCGCCGGCGCAGGACGAGTTGCTGACGTGATAGGCGTTTGAACACCGGATGATCGGACGCCATCATTGCTGAGCTCTATGATGCGATGGTGGTGGTACGTGGGGTAGAGATCTCTTTGATTGAGAAGTGGTGGTGTAGTAGGCTAACGTGGCAGTAGAGCGACGTGCGATGGTTAGAAGCTCTGGAGTTGCTGCGATCCAGGAATAGATAGTAACGCGTTCGGTGTGCAACTACTACAAGCAGGAATTGCACGAATGAAGTGGTGGATGTTAGCCAGCGGTAGGTCGCATCTTGACTCCAGCTCGATACTCGATGCGACCTGACGCTAACTAACACCCACTATTCGACATTGACATGGCGCTCTGGGAGGCGCTCGAACTCTCTTGCAAGCGCTACTCGCGTTGGTGTCAGTCTCGAGGAAGCTGAAGCGACTGACGACGGCTCCGGTTGTGGAGCCCGAGTGCGATCGCCACGACCGCTTGAGGGAACCACTCGACAGGAAGTGACTGAGCACATGAGGCTCCAGCTGCCTCGAGCGAGTTGACCCAACACCGCCGGCGGCCGAGTCATGAGCTGGTATCGCCGAGGAGGCAACGATGAGACCAGAGCGAATACTGTGACTTGAGGACATCATCATTGAGAAGAAGAGGGGAGGATAGAAGTGGTTGCTGAATTGTTGTGGAAGTGGGTGTTTGTGAAAATGAGCGACGAGATGAATGCGTTGTGGGCACTCGTGTGTTGTTAAGTTCTCGTGTGCTGTTGTCGACATGGAGACCGAGGACTCGTGTGTTGCTGCTGCCTTTCGTCACGGCTGCTGCCCTGAACACAGTTCACCGAGACCACACAGTAGTAGATCGCAAAATTAGCACGACTGCTCGTGAGACATCCATAACGGTTAACCGTGTAGATTGCAAACGACCAACCTGAACAGCTTTCATATACAAACGGTTAGTATAAGTCATTGGAAGGAAGTTGAGCACCTTTTTTATGAAATTTACATACAAATTATCAATAGAGAACAAATGTTTTGTAAACGTTAGAATTTTCATGTTTAAGAAGTGTACAGTTCTGCCTCGCATTAGTGACCAGGCAAATATGTGGAAAAACTATCAGTAAAATGAAGGTTTTATTTCGAAAGGTATTACTGAAGACAGGATTATGCAACCAGTTACTGGATTATAGGTGCATCGATGCAGAGCTTCTCCATGCTTTGAACAAGCTCATAGAAGCCTTCATCAATGATCCCTGTGTGCCGCCAGCAATTGGCAACGGTGCTCTTTGTAACTGACTCCCATGCTTGTTGTGCCCACCGCATCGCAACAAATATATCTACGTGAAATAAAGACTCAAAGTCTCCATCCACATTCTTCTTACCTAAATCATCAGAACATCGATCATGTCGTCAAATGCGTCGACGTAGTGTCGGTTCTTGAGACGATTGACTTGGGCTTTGAATGGTCTGACAATACCGGTGTCTTGTGGCTGAAGATGGGCGACTATGTTTGGTGGCAGCATGCGTACTTGGACGTTGGAGGGCTACTCGTCACTGCAGTGGCAGGACGTGTTATCCAGTATAAGTATCACGTGGCGACCTTCGCTCTGCATGGTTTCGTTGGATTTTTTCACACAAGCGCGGAAGTACTGCGTGTCCATTCATCCTTTTGGGGCGTTTGCGTAGTCAATACCCAACTCTTCGTCCGTTTTGCACTCAAAGCAACGCGGCTGACGAGCTGTTCCGACGAAAAACAAGGGAAGCTTGAACGAGACGTCAGCGTTGCTTGCGAGCGCGACAGTCAGACGCTTTTTGACGTTCTTGCGCCCGGAGATGTTGTTCTCAGTGACAGACGTGATGTGGACAACGCAGTAGAAAGAACAGTTTTGTCCATGTTAAGCGTGTCTCTCTTTTCGTACCCCACTGTCGCGCTCTGCAGAGCAATACACCCGCGCTCGACAGCTTCAGCACTAGCGGACGCAGCTTCTCCATGCAAACGGCGCGGCTTGATCCCATAACGGAGCAGAAATTTCTGCAGTCATCCGTTTGAGAAGGACAGTTGCAGAAGAGCGCTGCTAGCCGATGCCCTGGTTTCATTTGGCGACGTCGTCGTGAATCTTCATTGCTTTTTTGCAGATTGTAGCGTAGGTGACGAGGGGCACCATAGCCGACTCACAACGCGCAATCCACTGCACCAGCTCGCTCTCTAGCTGCGGGCTCGCAACTCGGCGGTTTATCTTTGTCGTCGTGCTTCTCGCGTCGTCGTCACCCGAGCCCTTAAACAGAGCGATCAGGGTCGAGTGCGCCGGAGGATGCCGCAACTGAAAAGCCGTGTCGGCCCATTTGCACAGTACCCGCAGCAGCTTCTTGGGGTGCTCGTGGTGGTGCTCGCGCAGTTCTTGTTTCTGTCCGCGCGTTAGCCGAACGCGGGTCGTCGTTTTCGCCATCTTGCGTGTGTTTGGCGCTCTACTCTTTGCGTTGTGTCGTGATTTGCGCGCCAAAAGTGACCGATCAAAATAAACAGGGTTTTGATCTATTTTAATTAAATATCAAAGTGATTATATTTGAGCGGTGATCAGTAATGAGAGGCATGACTGTAGCAAGTGTATATCACAGAATTGAACACCAGCCCTTCTTCACTAAATTCTTTCTGTGCTACGTTGTTCTCGAGGGAAGGCTGTACTACGCCTTCCGTGGGTCGTCCAATCCAAATTGGTCTTCTGCTTGGCGTGTTCGTATGTTCAACCCTATGACGTCGCGGCTCGTCGACGAAGCGACTAGAAATTTGTATGGCGGAGACGGAATTGCTTCATGGGGCATGGGGTTACACTGCGGTAGCAACATAGGAACAGATGACGCCAAGCCATTCTTCGTTCTCGGCTTCCTGACCACACTCTTCTCCGCATTCTGCAAGACGCGCGCAACCAAAATAGCCCCAAGGCCACACAACAACAACAGAGATGACTACGCGCACCCGCTCCACCTCATCATCAGGCACCTCCGAGTCGCCGCGCAAGCTCAAGCAGCAGAAGGTCTGGGACGTGACGCCGTCTGAGTTCTCGCAGCTCTGCGCGAACCCGATTCGCAAGATCGTCGACAACATCAAGAAGCCCGAGAACGCAGACAAGGCGCTCATCCCGCTTTCGCTCGGTGCGTGTTGCCTTGCATATGATGCGATGGCTGCATGACGCATTCGCCGCATTGGCTTCTTGTCTGTCTGAACGTCTGACTGACTCTCTGATATGACTGGCGTGTGTCTATCCGTCTATCTGTCTGTTATGGTTGGGACCAGGCGACCCGACCGTGTTCGGCAACTTCAAGTGCCCGGACGTGCTCGTCGAGTCGATCGTGCGCAATGTCCGGTACGGTGATGACGTTTTCTTTTTATGGTCTCCCTCTTTCGAGACATCATTGCTGACCAGTGTGCTGCTGCTCTTGTTGTTTGCATGCAGCTCGATGAAGCACAATGGCTACATCCACTCAGCCGGGACGGAAGAGGCGCGTGAAGCCATCGCGAAGAAGTACGGCTGCGAGAGTGCGCCGCTGACGAAAGAGGTGTGTCTGGCGTTCAGAGATCGACATATTGCTGTCATGTACCTCTCATCTGACAGCTGTGCATTATCTTTTGGTTCTTAGGACGTGATCATCGCCAGCGGTGGTTCGGGCGCGCTCGACATCGCGCTCACGGGTCTCCTGAACCCGGGTGACAACATCCTGCTGCCAAAGCCAGGCTTCCCGCTTTACCAAGTAATCTGCGAGACCCACAAGATCGAGTGCAAGTTTTACAACCTCGACGTGAGTTGAAACATTTCACCATACGCATCGAATGCTGTAGAGGAGACTGATAGAAATTGTTGTTGTGCCCACAGCCTGAGAACAACTGGGAGGCCGATCTTGAGCACATGCAGTCGCTGGTGGACGCCAACACAAAGGCGATCCTCGTGAACAACCCGTCGAACCCGTGCGGCAGTGTGTACTCTAAGGTTCGTAGTGTACCATAACGCTCAGCTTGCCAATGCTTGCAACGCGAGTCGCCTAACCGAAGTCTTCTTGTTTTATAGCCACACTTAGAGAAGATCCTCGCGCTCGCCGAGTTCAACAAGCTCCCCATCATTTCCGTAAGTTTTGCTGTTGTATCTACGAGCCTTGCAACAATGCGTTGAATCTCATGCTCACACACGCTTTCTCAATGTGAACAGGACGAGATCTACGGCGACATGGTCTTCGGCGCGAACATGTTCTACCCGCTGGCGGCGCTGACTAAGACCGTCCCCGTGATCGCGTGCGGTGGCCTCGCCAAGCACTACCTTATCCCCGGCTGGCGCGTGGGCTGGATCACGGTGAACGATCGCAATGACGTGCTCAAAGACGTGCGCACGGCCTACTTCAAGCTCTCGCAGCTCATCCTCGGCGCCAACTCGCTCGTGCAGAGCGCGATCCCGGACCTGCTCACGCCCACGCCCGGGAGTGCCGAGGCCGACTCACTCGCGGAGTTCAAGGCGCACTACTTCAGCACGCTGGAGAAGAACTCCAAGTTCACGACCGACGCGCTAAGTAAGATCCCGGGCCTCAAGGTCGTCGTGCCGCAGGGCGCCATGTACGTCATGGTCGGCGTCGACACGAGCGTGCTCACGGGCATCAAGGACGACTTTGACTTCACGCAGAAGCTCCTGGACGAGGAATCTGTCTTCGTGCTGCCTGGCCAGGTGTGTGTCAACAGCTCATGTGTATGATATTGGGATGACGGAGAGTTTTCTGACCCTTTGATTGTTGCTTTGTGCAGTGCTTTGGCATGACCAACTACTTCCGTATCGTGTTCTCGGCTCCCCATGAGGTGCTGAGCGACGCCTACGCACGCATCGCGAGCTTCTGCAAGCGCCACCAGAGCGCCTAGAGAGAGAGAGGGAGATAAACTCCATGGTCATAACTTTTTTACTGTACATAACAAACATTTCATCACTTCCAGATCTTCGAAAAAATGTTGTAGGTGCACAAGGAGGTGGCGGACAAGACGCAGCGGTACTTCTACCAGCTCGTGAAGGGCGGCATCTTCGGGCACCCGTTCGCGAACCTGATGTCTGTGTAGCCTTTTGATCTTGAAGGTCTTGATGGAGGTCCGTCCGTTGTTCATCTTTGTGTGTGGGCAGCAGCTTGCGCAGCAGGCTGCATGTGAGCTGCTGCAACTGCACGCGAGTGGGGATCAGCCTGCGCGGGAGAAGTGGCAATAGCACGCTCTCGCGCGAATCGAGGCACTGGGGCGCGAATCCGCGAGATCGTACGCCGATTGGTCACAGGCTGGCCCGGGATCAGCTCTGGCATGGTGTTGGACTCTCACCAAGCCCCCTCAAATCGTCGTCGGCCGTCGCGCACGAAGCGAGTCTCGGCGCCTTCGAACACGTAAACCTCCTCATTTCCTGAGCACCCTTTGCCACTCCAGTTGAGCGACCCTGCGTAAGACAGCAAGCACACAATTACAAACAAGACCCTACACTAAGCAGATCCAACACAAGAACATATACGCACCCGTGACCATCGTTTCGCCGTCTACGATGAAGAACTTCTTTGCATCATCCGAGGAGAAAGCTGCACATCAACTCCCGCGCGGCGCAGCTCTGGGATCTTGTTTTTGGAGGTCCGCACCGACCTCTTACTTTCTCTTTGGTCGGTTAGAAATCGAAGCCCGGTACCAAGTCGCACCTGAAGATCCTTGACTAATTCAGCAATCTAGTAGAATACAAACACCATCACAAGATTAGCATGAAGCTCGCACACACACAACAGAAAGCGGATCATGCCAGTACGTACACGATCGTGAGTCACCAAGTGCATACAGATGTCCAGCGTGTGTTTGGCGCGTCCTATGATCTCAAGCAGGTCGTCCAGCGGACTCTTCTC
>JAASGO010000526.1:0-20819 GCA_023334245.1 Globisporangium cederbergense
GGGGGGGGGAGGGGGGAAGGGGGAGAACACGAGGGGAGACGAGGATACTGCTTCAACCAGCGAGGTTTCCAGCCAAACGGAGCGAACTGAAGGGGATGGAATCAGCCGCAGCACCACCGCAACTGAAGGTGACGTCGAATCGCATCACCTCCTCCACCTCTCCCCTCCCTCTCCCCTCTCGCGAATGCTGTATCAGCACCCGCCTGATCTCGTCCCCACCTGCCCGCAAGCAGACTGTCGTTGAGCTTTTCCCCTCTGCGCGCGCGCGCGGAGAGCCACCAGTCGCCGCAATAGGAAAAGGCAGCAAACGGCGGCGGCGTTCGTCCCCCCTTGCCATGCCACACAGCTTACCACGGCAGCACCACTCACAAGACACACACAAGGCACTCATGCACACCTCTCTCGCTCGCTCGCTCTCACGGTCTGTCGCTTGTCTCTCCTTCTTCCTGTTGTGGCGAATGGCGACGACGAGCAAACAAGCGGGCAAGGATAAATAAACCTCGATAGCCACGAAAAGTCCTTATATTCGAAGATTGAGCCACGCCGACCTGTGGTAGTTTTTGAGGTTTCTTGCGATACAAGCTCTGTTTTAGAGACGATGAACACTATGCCCACGCTAGCCATCGCGTTTGCCGACCAGCTCATGGATCGTGCCCAGATCGTTTGACTGTCTAATATTACGCTCTTATCGTGTAGTCTGGAAGACGCTGGTGACTCTTTCAACGAGCTTTTTTTTTAAAAACGAGAACGGGGACACCGGAACGCATCAGCTCCGGGAGATGACAGCCAGAAGACGAGCATTTCTGGAAGTTAGCGAAGACTCGCACCACCACACCGCACTGAAAGGCTTCTATGATTGCACTGGCGATGCCACAGTGGATGAATACGTACAGTTCAATGCCGATCGTTGCCCTTGAGGTGCGCGCGCAAACCTTCTTTGCCACAAAGCTTGCGAATCTCATACCCACGCGGCATTGTACCTCTCCGGAGCTTGGCAGTGGGCAACATATCTCTGAGTGCCTTCAGTCGCTCTGCGACACGCTGTTTCTCTGATGAAGAAGGCTGGAAGTTTGTCTTAATGCGTCGTTTGCGCTCGCGGCTGACAGCCGTGCGAAGGGCGGCCTCGCCGAGACCCGTGGCAGCAGACGCTTCCCTGACGGTCGATTCGACGTCAAAGGCGAAAAAGAACGCGTTCGCGTGCTTCGCCAGGCTCATGGAGGTGGCTGTTGGTTTTCCTCGTTTGCATATCTTTATTCGGATATTTTTCAGGTGTCTGGACAGCTCTATACCGCACGAGGCAACACCTGCACATCTTGACCACCAATTTAAGCGAATCTGCAGCCATCATGCTGACACCAGCACCCCCTCATCTTCTCTCCACTGCTCGCGGTGGTGCCGCCGAAAGAGCGCGAGCTTCTCTATAGCCTGCGTGAAGAAGGGGCACTTCGCGACTGTTGTCACACGACCCGCACTCTGTGGCAGCTTCTGCAGCACGAGCGCGTAGTGGCAGCCGCGGCCGAAGGGTGTCCACACGCGAAACCGGTCGGCGTGCACGCGCACGGCCTCGTCATAGATGAGCGGCCAGAGCCGGTGGGTCGAGTCCGTGAAGAAGAAGACGCTGCCGTCCGGTGCGTCGCGGAAGAGCGATCTCAGGAACACGAACCTGCTCTGCTGCAGCAGCTGGAAGTTTTCGACGCACACGAACGAGAACACGAAGAGCTGCGTCATCGCCACGTCACACTGCACCGCTGCATTCACTGTGTCGTTGACGTCGAGCGTGATATCGCAGCTCTTGAAATGCCACGTCGAGTCGTCATTGTGTACTTCGCCGAGCGTCTGCTGCACAGCCGTGACCGCCGACGCCCACCCGGGTTCGTTGTCGTACACGTTCGTGTGGAAGCGGATCTCGTCGGCGCGTAGGAACTTGCGCAGCAGCACGAGGCCCGCAGTATCAAAGCCTGGACCGCCGCCGTAGAGCGCGACCGTCCATTGGGCGCGGCCCACTGCGCGGAAGATCTCGGAGCGCAGCTCGCTGAGCTCTTCGGTCATCAGCAGGTTGGGCAAATTGCCGCAGCGGTTGATCTTCGCCTCGATGTACCCAGAGCGTGCATGCGCATTGTCGAACGAGGGTCGCACGCCCGTATTGGTCGAGGCGCAGAGCCCCTTCTTGAGCTCCGCCGTGTCGGGCTTCTCAACACGCGGCAAGCGGCGCAGTAGGTGCGGCAGGAGCTGTTCACTCTCGCGGTGGATGTACGTGTGCCATACGTGGCGGAAGCGCCGGCTCTCAAGGTTCCACACGGACTTCTTGGGCTGCACGGCGCCGGCAAACTGCAGCCACGGACACGTGAAGAGCCACCGGCGGCACACGCAGCGCAGTTGCTGCCGCTCGCGCAGCGTCAGGAAGCGTGCGACGTCGGTGCCGCAGCTTGTATCCATCGTCTTGCGTGATGGTAACGTGCTGTCTACTTGTGGACACCAAGCGACGACGGTTTCATGCTAACCCGCTCCACAATCTGGACCGGTCTACAAAAACTGACGGCTGCGTCACCTGAGAGAAGAAAGCGCGCTTTTTGTATGGGTTTCTCTATTTGAAGGCGGCATTTTGCACACTTCTGGATGCACCGTGATGGATCGATAAAGTTTATCCATGACATCGAATGCACTTGGAGACGACCCAGCATTACTTCAGTGGGAACAGACAAACCACCCTCTTGTCAGTCGAAATCTTTGTCCACTGTTCTCTCATTTCTGGTTCCGGCGGTCAGCAGCCAAGCGAAGAGCTCATGGCGCTCGCGGGATCACCACCGCCGTCCGAGTGGGCGAGCGTCGTGACGTTCACACTCAACGGGCACAAAGTGGAACTCTCCAACCCAGACCCGCAGCTCAGGCTCATCGACTTTTTGCGCGACCAGGCGCACCTCACGGGCACGAAGCTGTCGTGCGGCGAGGGCGGCTGCGGTGCCTGCACGGTCGTGCTTTGCAACCGACCGCTCGACCACGTCACGTTACCCACTGACAGTAGCAACAGCAGTAGTAGCAACACACGTTCACGACAAGTGGACACGCATGAGGTGCACGCGGCGGACGTGATCTACCGCGCAGTGAACGCGTGTCTCTTCCCCGTGTGCGCGCTCGACGGGATTGCCGTGACGACGGTCGAGGGCCTTGGGTCGACCTCCACGAATCTCCATGCCGTGCAGACCCGTCTGGCCAAGTCCAACGGCACGCAGTGTGGGTTCTGTACCCCGGGGTGGGTCATGAACATGTACGAGCTGCTGCGTCAGCACGACGACGGCAACCATGACAGCAGCAAACTCACGAAGCAGGTCGTGGAGGATCACTTTGACGGCAACCTCTGCCGGTGCACAGGCTACCGTCCGATCTTCGAAGCGTTCCACTCGTTTGCGGCCGACAAAGACGATGCGGTGGGCTCGCTGCAGCTAGAATACGACGACCACCACAACGACCACGATGCTGGCACGACGGAGCCTGAAAACCTGCCATCAAGCGTTTACCACCTCGAGCTGCTGCAGACATGCGACCACTTTGAGGACTGGCTGCTGATCGACTCGGAGAACATCGAGAGCGGCTGCAAGTCCATCTGCGAGGGAAAATGCTCCAAGCACTCGTCGTCTTCCTCTTGCAGCAAGTACCTGGACTTAGAGGACCTCATCCCGCACAAGCCCAGCTACGCGGCCGGCGACTCAGTGTACCGTGCGGCCCATGACGACAAGCCCTCGGACTTCATCGTGAACTTTAAGCCTCGTTCACTGAAGTTCGAAGACAAGCAGAAGAAACTCAAGTGGTACCGTCCACTGACGCTCGAGCAGCTCTTCGAGGCGATTCAGGACGGGACCAACAACAGCAGCAACTTTGACGACGTCATGTTCATCGGCGGGCGCACGGCTTACGGCGTCAGCAAGTACTACAATGACACAGCGCCATACAATCGGCCTGACCAAAAGCCCGTGCAGATCGAGCTCAACTACATCGCGGAGCTCAAGAGCGTCGTGACACACGAGGACGAGGGTCACGCGGTGGTCGGCGCGGCTGTCACGATCAACACTCTGCTGTCCTTCCTGAAAACCTACGATGGCGCAGGCAGCGAAGCGCTCACAGAGCTAGGCACGCTCATTGGAAGAGTTGCGAACAACCAAGTGCGCAACTCGGGCACCTGGGCGGGCAACCTGAGTTTGTGCAGACAGCACCCGAGCTTCGTGTCGGACATTACCGTGGGGCTCATGGGCATCGGCGCTACGCTCACGCTCATAAACGACAAGCAGGAAAAGCAAACAGGCGTACGCATCGACAAGTATCTGAGCAAACCAGCCTCGGAATTCGCGCTTATTGTCTCGATGAACCTGCCACTGTACAGCATCGCTACTACTGTTGCTGCTGTGGACGATCAGAAAGTCCAGGCGCACCGGAGCGAGGTATTCCGGTGCTACAAGGTCGCCCAGCGCTCGCAGAACGCGCACTCGCACGTCAACTGTGCAATCTGGATGCGCTTGAAGACCGACCCTCAGATGCCTAGTGTAGTCACAGAAGCCCGCGTGGTCTTTGGTGGCGTGTGCAACCGCCCGTCGCGGTTCCCATTGACGGAGGAGGCACTCATTGGCAATAGCATTACGACAGTAACCTTGACTGCAACCATGGAGCAGCTGGAGAACGATGTCAAGACGATTGGCGCCAGCGAGGCTTTTGGATCCCAGGGCTTTCGGCTCGCGGCGATGAAGAACCTGCTCTACAAGACGCTCGTGGCCTCGCTAAACAGCGACCATACGCTCTCGGACCCCACAGTAGCCTCGGCGTCCAGCCGTCTGAGCCGCAAGGTGTCCACGGGTGTGCAGTCGTTCAAGCCGAGCGACACCACAGGTCCGGTCTCGCAACCGATCCCGAAGATCGGCGCCAAGTGGCAGGTCTCGGGGGAGGCCCAGTACGTTGCCGACAAGGAGCTCAACTCGCGCGCTCTCTACGGCTCGATCCTCTACAGTCATGAGGCGCTGGGAAAGCTGCTCGTGATCGATGAAGGCGGTAATGCACAGGCGCTCCCTGGGGTCGTGGACATCCTCACGTCTGCGGACATCCCGGGGAAGAACGACGTGTCCGGTGGCGCGAACGACGAGCCGCTCTTTGTGCCCATCGGTGGCATCGTGCGGTGCACGGGCCAGCCGATCGCCGTGATCGTGGCCACGAGCCAGGAAGTCGCCGAGAAGGCCGTCGCGATCTGCAAAGTCAAGTACACGGACGTCCCATCAAAAGATCGGTGGAACAACCAGAGCGAACCGATCGTGAACATCGATATGGCCATGAAGGCCCAAACTCTGGGCCAGGACGCCCCGATTACCATGGGCGACAAAGACGTGCGCGCCAAGCTGAAAGAGTGCCCCATCCAGCTCTCTGATGAGATCTACCTGGGTGCACAAAAGCACTTTTACATGGAGCCGCAGGTGTCCACCGTGAGTGTCCAAGAGGGTAATGTCCTCCTCATTGAGACGTCCTCCCAGTTCCCCGTCTTTGTACAGCAGAATGTCGCAGCGCTGCTTGACGTCCAATTCAACGCGATCAACGTCAAGGTGCAGCGTGCCGGTGGGGGCTTTGGCGGGAAACTCACGCGCTGCGTCATCAACGCCGCGGCCGCCGCGCTCGCAGCGCAGAAGCACCGGTGCACTGTACGTGTTCTGAACGACCGCAGTGCCGACTTCCGCCTCGTGGGTGGGCGCGAGAACATGAAAGGTACGTACAGCGTCGGCTTTGACAATGACGGGTACATCCGCGCGCTCGACCTCAGGCTCAACGTGGACTGTGGCTTCTCGGTCTGGGATTCGGTGGGCAACGCCACGATGGCCGTACAATGGGCTGACTCGGCCTACAAGATCCCATCGTTCCGGTCCCAAGCGTTCCTGTACCTAACGAACACGCAGTCGTGTACATCGCACCGCGCACCAGGGGTGCCACAGGCACTTGTGCTCGTTGAGACAGCGCTCAATCATGTCGCAGCTCATTTGGACCTGCCCATGAGGTGGGTCCAGGAGCGCAACCTGTACAAGGAAGGCGACATGACGCCGTACCAGCAATTGCTAACTGAGGTGCGGCTGCAGGAAGTCTGGGACCGGCTGCTTGTGTCGTCCCGTGTAGAGCAGCGCGAAGAGAAGAATGCGCTCTTCAACTCAAACAACAAGTGGAAGAAGCGCGGCATCGCGGTCACACCCACCAAGTACGGCATGGCCTACTCGGGCCGCAAGGACGGCTCGAAAGTCGACATCTTTGCCGGCGACGGCAGCGTCGTGATCAGCCACGGGGGCTGCGAGATCGGCCAGGTACGCCCATAGTTTATCTATTCTCTCTATATGTATGATGCGCTTGACTCATAACTGCCTTGCTCTTGTACTTACTATAGGGAATCCACACGAAAGCGGCTCAGGCGTGTGCCTATGCGCTGGGCATCCCCATGGAGCTCATCAGCGTGCGCGCGACGTCGACCGACAAGACACCCAACAGCGAGGCCACGGGTGGCTCCAGCACGTCCGAGTCGGTTGTGAACTCCATCTTGTGAGTCATTCAAACTGCTTTGCGCCTCATCCATCCCGTATAGAGAACAGCTTATAGCTGATTGTGGTCACTCTTGCGGTGTGTTTTAGAGCGTGCTGCGAGGAGCTCAAGTCGCTCATGAAGCCCATCAACGACGCGAACCCATACGAGCCCTGGGCGAAGCGCGTGGAGCTCGCGAACACTGCGGGCATCCGGCTGTTCGCAGTCGCACAACCATTTCTCACGCTCGCCAAGTCGGACATTTTTGACTATTTTGTCTACGCCGCGGCGTGCTCCGAGGTCGAAGTGGACATCCTCACGGGCGAGATCAATGTGCTGCGTTCGGAGATCGTGTACGACTGCGGTATTAGCCTGAACCCAGCGGTGGACATTGGGCAGATCGAGGGCGCGTTCGTCATGGGCATGGGGCTCTTTCTCCAAGAAGATGTGGCGTACTCGACGGACGGGAAAGGCGAGCTGTTGACCCAGGGCACGTGGGAGTACAAGGTGCCGTGCTCCAAGGACATCCCCGAGAAGCTCAAGGTCACGCTACTCGAGAACGCGTTCACCAAGCACGGCGTGCTCAACTCTAAGGCCACGGGCGAGCCGCCCTACGCGCTCGCTATGAGCGTGCTCTTCGCTGTGAAGAATGCGATCCAGGAGAGCCGCGTGGAGCGTCAGCAGGACAGTTTCTTCCAGCTCCACGTGCCCGCGAGTGTGGCGCGGCGCCAGGAGGCCGCGCTTGTCCAGCATGATGACTACACGCTCTAGACAAAGGGAGCAGGGTGCTGATAGAGAGGGATGATGTACTGTGTTGTGTGGGATTGACTTTGTATGAGAGACAGAAAGAGAAATTAGTGGCGGCTACTGCGTGAAGGCTTGCGAGAATGCGTGGGCGATGCGGTGGCGAAGCTGTGGTGGTGGTGGCGTTATGAGTGAAATGAATACAAAATCACGCTTTCCTGAGAGAGAAAGGAAGAGAGAGATGCATGACCCACGTACCTTCTTGTTGACGCCATAGACGACTGCGTTCATCGCTCCCTGGGTACAAAGCATACCCAAAGTAGTCACACGATATGCGGAGCAGAGCTATTGTTTGATGAGCCTTACACGTGAGAGAGTTGTACCTGGAGCGGCGTGAAGATGCACATGAGGTAGAGCAGCGCGGGGCTCAATGAATGCTCGGGAGTGATAGCCTCATGATATCGAAAGAACCAAAGTCCGAGTCACTTAAGCCAACGTGCAAGTCCGAATGCAAGTCCCAGGTCAAATGATATACTCCTCACCTGATAGAGAAGCCCCACAAAGCCCCAGACGAGTGTGAAAAAGAATGCGCAGCTGTACCCGACCATGCGCGCGCTGATCAACGACTCCACTCTGCTCGAGATCGCGTCACTTTGCTGTAATCACCACCACAGGCAGCCACAGTTTAGCATCCGCAGTGAGCCATCAGGCTCACAGTCAAGACAAGCAGGACCGTACCAGTTTGTAGAGCAGCGAGAGGTACGTCGAGAGGTTGTGCAGCAGTACAAGCAGCAGCGGACCGTAGAAGACGCTTACTTGGAAGTACACACCGCTGTTCGCCCACTCAAAGTCGCTCCATGTGCGCAGCCAGCACCAGGGCAAACCGCTCTCGCCGACCAAGTCGTAACCTAGCAGCTGCTGGAGCCCCAGGTGCAGCACAGTGAGCAGCGGAATCCCCCAGGCGATGAGGTGGTAGTGCCCCTCGTAGAGCTCAGGCACCTTCATATCCCTCCCGAGGATCTGGAACAGGTGGAACGCAAAGCATGCGGTCCATAGAAACGACGCGAGCATAAAGAAGAGCAGCAAGTACGCCTGCGCGTAGCATACAGGCGGTGTGGACGGTGCTTCGCTGTCCAAGAGAGTAGCATCATCGCCACTGCCTGGCATATTGGACGGTAGCGCGAACACAAGCAGCCACGCACAGGCGGCTCCCGCATCGGCTAGATGCAGACAGAAGAGCAGGCGCCGTCCACAGCGCCTCGACTCCTGGAAGCCCAGGAAATACAGCAGCATGGCGACTGCTGCCACGAGCGACGCACCACTGGAGACACCGAGGAGCGTGCGCGCCGTCACGAGCTCACTCGCCGCCTGGTTCTGCAGCATCTTTGCCATCTTCTTCAGCTGTGCGTCATCGTCGTCCACGGTCATGATACGATAATAATCTTCAACTGAGCTCTTCACATGTGTGTGCAAAGAGATATGGCGTCTGGCCATCTTCTGCTGAAGCGTCACGTGGCGACTCATCACGAAAGATATGTCGTTGAAGTTGCACGGCAGGTCTCACATGACATGGAACAAAATGACTGGACGAGAGCGCATGTAAGATTTTCACAAATCTCATGAGGTGTTTCACTATCAGAACGATTGACGAATTAGTCGGCCGTGATGGAGATCGAGCCGTCCTTCTTCTTCTTGCCGCACAGCCCGAAGAACTTGAGACAGGGCAGGTCGTAGAAGTACTTCTCCTCCGAATCGCTCAGGGTCGCGTAGGCCTCCTTGAGTTTCTCGTACTTGTACGGCTCAGTCTCATTGTTGAAGCGCTTGACGAGCGTGTTGTAGGCCGCGTCGATCTCCTCGCGTGACGCCGACTTGACGAGCCCGAGCTTCGCGTACAGGTCCTTGCCGCGCCACATAGCTGTCTCGTATACCTCGAGCTGGGACTTGAGCGCCTCGAGGATGCGCGACTCACACTCTGACCAGTCGAACATGTGTGTGGCGCAGAACTGTTTGGCGAGCACCTCGACGTAGTGCACGCATTTCTGGCCGCCGCCGTGCGGGTACTGGTGCTCGCAGATCCAGTCGCTCTCGGGCCGCACATACTGTAGCGAGTGTTGCACGCCGCCGTAGGTCGCCTGCATAGAGAACAAGATCTTGCGCGGCCTGATGCGCGTGCAGGTCACGCGCGTGCTGTTACAAACCGTCTCAAGCAACGTCACGTTGAGCGGCTCAGCCTGGAACAGATCGTGCTTCTCAAGGAATGCGTACACGATGTCAACGGGCTCTTGGCCCTCGAGGATCTCGAGGTCACCGAACTTCTTCTCCTGGGTCTCCCACACCGGGATCTTGACCAGCATAGGTTCAGCTCGCGTGCAGTTGGGCCGTCTTCGCGGCTCGGTGCACACCTCGTGCAGCAGCAGCTTGCGCTGGCGCAACGTCAGGTTTCGCATCTGGCCGTACTCGTAGATCACGTCGGTGGGCTCTTCGCCGTCCATAAAGTCGAGTCTTTCACGAGCCCCGCCGCTACTCTCTGGTAGAGTGTACACTGTCTGGTAAATCAGCCCCTTGGAGCGCGTGCACTTGATGCCGCTCGCGTCGCAGACCGCTCGCCAGATGTTTATCTTCTCGGTAGTGCCGAGTCCGTGCTTGTTGCCAAAGCGCGCGATCGCATCGGCCGGTTCCTCGTTCACGAGCACCTCGAGCATCCCCAGGCGCGTGCCGTTGGGTGCAGACACCGGGGCTGCGAACGCCACAGGCGCGTACCGGTTGCACACGAGCGCGATCTCTTCTCGAGCTCCGAGTCTGTTGCCTTTGACAGCTTCTCCTAAACCAGCCGATGGTAACGTCGACTTCGCACATAGCGTCTCCAGTAATGCGAGCTGGTCGCCGTCAGACAGGTCGTGCTGCTTTGCAAACTCGTAGACAACATCCGCGGGCTCCTGACCTTCGAAGACACGGATCACGCCCAGCAACGCGTTGTCTTTCCTCGCGTCGCTCACGGGCATCTCCTTGAGCAGCGCCTGGCTGCGCGTGCATGTGATGCTATCGCGTCCACAGAGCGTCTGGAAGAGCGAGATGCGCAGGTCGTGGGTGATGTTGGCCTCCTTGGAGAAGTGGAACACGGCGTCCGCGAGCTCCTCGTCCTCGAGGATCGTGAGAATGCCAGCGCTTGTGCCGTTGTTGTCGACGTGAATGGGCGACGCGAACATGAGCGCGGCCCGGCGGTTGCACTCGACATACTTGTCGGCACATACTTGCTGAAGTAGCTCTTGGCGGAATTCGCGACTGAGGCCACGCTGCACGCCAAACGCGTGGACGACATCCGCTGGCTCTTCATCCATGGAGATCACGAGTCGCCCCAGGTTCTGCTGCTGGCTACCACTGACCTGATCTGTACTAGCTGCGGTTAGGATCGGCCGTGCGTACACGAATGGCGTCGTACGGGTACAAGGGACGCGCTTTGAACCGCAGAAGGCCACCACAAGCTGGTGCAGAACGCCCTTGGGCAGCTCATGGTCGATCACGAACCGGTAGATCTGGTCCACGGGCTCTTCATCGTCAAAGATCTCGAGCACGCCCAGTACGTTCTCAACTTGCTCATCCTGGTGGATACGTTGCGAGACCATCAGTGCGCGGTTGCGCGTGCAACGCACCTCGGGGCGGTGACACACAGCGTCCAAGATCTGCACGCGCTGCTCGCGCCCGACCTCCTCGTGCTTTAACGAGAACGCCATGAGCGCGTCGATGGGCTCCTGGCCCTCGAGGATCTCGAGCGTTCCCAGCTGACCACCCTGGGCATCAGTGATCGCCGTAGCAAAGACGACCGGCACGTCGCGTCGGCAGCGCACGTGCTGCTGCTGACAGAGCTGTGGGAGGACCGCATCACGCCACGTACGGTCCTGGCGGAATTGCAGGCGGAACGCCTCGAGTGTGTCCACAGGCTCTTGGTCGGCGAAGAGCTGCAGCACTTTGAGCTCCTGGCGTGACGACGGGTGCACGATCGGCACCTGCGTCTGCAGGATCACGCGTGCTACATGGTGATCGCGGCCATGGCCAGCAGCTGAAGAAGCTGACGGTACTAGAGCTGAGACGAGTGTAGAGAGGACGAGGAGGAGGAGCGGTAGGCGAAGCGCTGTTGTTGGCGCCATTCGGTGCGTCATGTGCGACTCGCGCGGATGGGATTCGTGGTGCGTGAAAGGCGAAGCGACACTTCAAGCTCGCTGCTTTTTTATTTTTGCGGGTTTGTCGGAAGATATTGACATCTATTTTCACATGTTATCATGTAACGCAGGCAAATTCGTCGCAAAGGTGTCGTTTTTCTGATCGATTTTAGATATGTATCAATGTAATAGAGCAAGCATATGACAGGAAATCCGAAGTCAAAGGACGCACCTTTTTATTTTGGTAGCCTTTTCGAGCAGGAATGTGTGTAAAAGAGGGAGTGTGGTGTCGACTTAAGCTTACCCTTTGGCCCTCGCTTCAACGAACACGCCGGCCAAACAAACTGGTTTGTCTTTGACCCGCAAATGAGCTGATTTGTGCATGCTGTCAAAGCAAAGCTGAGTTGAGTTTTGATTGCCGTCTGTTTCAAAACAAGGACTCAGGAAGCTTAAATCGACAACCTCAAAGAAAGATTAGAGAGCTTTGTGGATTTTCAGATACAGTAATGAACAGATCATGGACTCACTTCGAAGCACGGGCCTCTTCTTTTAGCAGTCTCTTCTGAAACCATCTGAGAAATGGCTTAGTTGGCTTCAGCCATGACATCTCCATATGCCTGACATCTCCATATGCCTGACATCTCCAAGAACTCACGCAGGTACTTCATTGCTGCAGCTTCTTGATAAGCTGTTCCTAAAGGAGCATCTAGCCTTCGTACTGCTGTCGAGGCCTTCGTGCTCCTTCTTGGAATTTGCACTGGGGTCCAATCTCAAAGCCAACACGTACACAGCAACAAGATCTTGCTTTTGGCGCCTTCTCGCATGGGTCGCCGCTTCAGCTTCGTGTTTGACGATGCTGGTACACCTTCAATTCTTCTCATGATTGTTAAATAAATAGAGTTTTGACTGTGACTTTGTTTGGAGCATTATTGGGCAATGGAGGGTCATGACGAGAAAAAACCGGAAATAATCTAAGCTAAAACTGAGCCATAAACATGGGCACTTTGATTGGACAAAATAAAACTCCAGGATTACAAAAGATGCAATTGGCAGAGAATTGTGTGATGGCGGGTTTGTGAAGAAATGAGAAATGATTTCTCACTCGACCCTCTTTTCTGCTGGGTACGCAGCTTTCGCTCACGACGAAGGAGTTGACGTCGCCGCCTCGTCCGAGCAGAGCGGGACACGTCCAACGCACGAGGACACCAAAACAACCAAAATGAGGATCTGGGGATATCTAGATTTTGAAAAAACCGGATAATTTAAGTTTTGGGAATAAAGTTTCACAAGTGTTCTGCTCCAACAACAAACGCGACCAAAACCGCGTTCTCCTTTGTAAAAATGTTGACCATACAAGCAGATTCGAGAGGGGCTGCGGTATTTCAGCCGACCAGAAAGCGAAAAAATGTTGAAAAGGTGTTTTCACCAATCAGAAAGAAGCGAACTGGTGCGTTTCTTACAGAGGCGACTGAGTAAACTGTGTTTGCGAAAAACTCGGTGGTCTGCGATTTTTGGACCCAGGGAGGCGGCAAAGTCGACAGCTTCCAGCTTGGTACCGTAGATTTTGGTTTGGCACCCAGAATGATTCGTGGATGCTCAAAGGGAGTCAAGCAGCGAGCGAGTGAGGTTCAAAGCCTATCTGCATGGCATACTCCAAATTACTGCCCAGGACGTGAGTGTTAAACGACCCAGACCTCAATGAAGCTTGAGCTGTTCAAAAGCGCTGTGCAATGTCGTGATGCGGATGACCAGAGTCGCGATTCGAGCGGACGATGCTGGAAGCGAGCAAAACGAGACACCGACACGGGTTTTGAATCAGAAGTGTTGACGTAAGCCAAAAAGGGATGATGAGTGTAGTTTGTAAAAGTAGGGTTCTTCATGAATAATAAAGCAACGTGGACCCTTTCCGATTGTCTTCCTCTTTAGGTGAGGCTGACTCCGCTGGCATTGCTAAATCGAATTTCATGCAGAAAAATGCCCTGAAATGCCGAAATAAGTGAGTGAGGATATGAGAAGCAGAAAGGCTGGCGTTTCTGTGACGTCGTCGCTTTGAATCCCTCTGTTTGAACTGATTTTCGATCGCTGATTTGATCTGCTGATCCAAAAAATCAGAGTCAGCCGTTATGCAACTTTACTCGAATCGTCGACTTTACGACATCTCGTCAAAGAGCCAAGACTGGCACTGCAATGCAAGATATTACAATGCATTTGCCTTTGGATTTGCTGCACCAAAAAAATCTTCTCTGCTTCACGTGTGTGGTACACGGTCGAATCAGTAGAGCAACTTAAGATTGGGACCGCGGCGTGGGCGGGATTCCATTGGGATCCCCCTCGAGGCTGTCTGCTGCAACTTCACATCCAGATAAGCCGAAGCATCAAAAATTTTGGCATTTTGGACATGTATGCGAGAAGTTGTGAAGATGAGCTCTCCGAAATGTGGTCAGCGCAGCAGCAGAATCCAGCAGCAGGAAGGATTCACGTTCTGATGTTGGGTCCGTCGTCTGCTGTCGACTTTAGGTGCAGCCATGTATTTGTGCAAGCAGTGCAACGAAAGTGGTTGCGTCGTCGCTTTAGTCGGGTGTCGCTTTTCTTCTGATTCACGCGAAAATCATCTTCACGAACCTGATTTCTCTGCTTTTCTCGTCTCTTCTCTCCCCGCTTTTTTCAGCCGTGAGAAATGATGATGAGAGGGTCCTCTTTTTTCTGTGAGTTGACACAGCACAAAGTCGACACTTTCCACAAAACACCAAAAGCTCCAATCCGATACATTGGCCGTTGCAGAACTCAGCTTCTGAGTTTAGTAAGTCGACAATTGGCTCCTCAGCCACAAAAACGGAAACCACACAATCAGATCCCACCAGCTGAATCCACCTGCAGAATCCGACGGCATCCATCCATCCGTGGGACGCTGATATATTTGTTCTCCTTTGTACCATACGACAGACAGACTCTCTTTGATTGTCTGTCGACTTTGCGGTGCGGATCAAGCAAGTCGCCTTCTCAGCACCACGTGGTGCGTGTGTGTGTTCACACAACTCTAGCGCTCATTTCAGATTTCGCCGCCCACAGCTCAAGCCTCTATCCAGTCTACAACACCACAGCACCAGCCTCTCTCTTTCTCTCGCTTACGAAGATGATCCTTGAAGACTACGAAGCACTCAAGTGCCGGTACCCGAGCAAGAAGTGCTGGAACCAGCGTGCTGTGAAGCGCAACGGCGAGCGCCACAACCTGTGCGAGATGCACCGGCAGAAAGCCAACAACAACCAGCGCCGCCTCGACAAGAAGCGTAAGGCCGGCCACCTTGTGAAGGGACCCGAGAACAGTGACTCGCCCAACGAGATCGACTACCCACAGCACATGCCGTCCCACCACCCGCACCAGGAACACTACGAGCACCAGGCAGAGAAGCGCATGCGCGTGCGCCTCACGGACATGTACGTGGCCGCGCAGTCGCTCAGCCCGCACCACCACCAGCCGCACCCGCACCTACACCCACACCAACATCACATGCAGCACATGCCGACGCACCACCACCACCACAGCAGCAACATCACGCGCGATCACGAGCTGGCGTCGCTGCTGCCGAATGTCGCGGCGTCGCGCCACTCGCCACCGCGTCCTCAGCAGCAGATACTGCACCTGCCGCCCCTCACGTCGCACATCAAGAAGAGCTTCATCAAGACCGAGCACACCTCGCCCACACTCGCCAAGGTCTCGACAGCTGCTGCGACGATGAAACCGACGATCCTGCTGCCGCCGATCACGTCCGTGCCGCGTTGTAGCCAGCCGTACCCACTGGCGACGGGTGGCAGCGGGGTCTCGTCCGCTAACGGCAGTCCGCACGACGCAAGCTGGAACTTCCGCCGCTACGGCAAGGAGGAGCAGATCAACTCGGCATAGAAGAGCATGGCATGATGCATTTATTAGTAAGTTAGTTAGGTAATGTATTGATTGAGGAGATGTGAGCTCTCCTGGTAGTTTAAGGTTTCTTTAGAAACATGAAGAAGTTTTGGCGGTCACGAATAAATAGCGACCTTTCTCTTACATGAGCGTTGGTGGCTGGCTACCCTGATGTCGAAGAGTTTGCTTTCGATCACGTTTGTCTCCAACGAATAGCTCTTTGCTACGCGAGCAGCTTAACCAATCTTGCTCGCTGAGGTCGAAATGGAGGGAGCAGAGCTGGCCTGGATTCTGATTTAAAAAGCTCGACTCGTGAGATCAGCGCTTGCTGACTTTGAGTACACCAAGTCAAGCTTGCTAAGCGCACCCAGACGATCTCGAGGTTCTCGGTGACTTCGAGTCGCGTCACTCCGACCCGGAGCGATTGGTTGCCTTGCCTGTCTTTTTTCTTACCTGTCGGTGGGTGCTCAGATGCTGGGAGGTCTGGCACCAGCAAGAGTTAGTTAGAGAAGAGAAGATGTCGAGGATTGAGGGAACCGAAGACAACTCAAAAATCGAGCATCTCATGAACGATCTGCTCTTCTTACACGTGCTTACTGCATGCGCTTACTGCATGTGCGCTTGTCTGCTGGCGCTGCAAGAGAAGTCCAAGAACACGCGACTGATCTTGGACTTGGAGGGCGAGTGCTCGGAGCTGCTGGCCGCGTTGGATCATGATCAGTGGCACCGAAGCCGTGCTGTTCTTCATGTAATTTACAGCAAGCAGAAGTTGCTGCTCAAGTCGTTTTCAGCCGTTTCAGTGCGAGTTTCGCTGCTGGTGCGACCGCCGTCGCCGCGTCATTGAAATTGTCGCCGAAGCCGGCGGACAAGCACTCGTTCGTATCCAGCAGCAGCATTTACTAACGGGTCGTGCAATCGTGACTCTCCCTCCTTCTCTTCCTCCTTCTCTTCCTCCTTCTCTTTCTCCTTCTCTTTCTCCTTCTCTTCCTCCTTCCTCCACTCGAGCCCAGAAATCCGCCAAAAGATCCACCCACCATCCAAATCAAGTTGCGGCAATCGTCACTTGCAGTCAACAGCTGGATGACCCCCTCCCCGCACTCAGCGCGACTATATCCATTAGCTTTGCATTGTCAACTCGTCTTGCTGGTTGGGAGTTTGCTTTGCTCCCAGCCACACAAAGCAAACCAACGCGTCACCTAGAGTCAAAACAGACCAGGGGGATGGTGCTGGTTTTCTACTGTCGTCACCATTGACTGGATGATACAAACTATCCCTTTGTCGAGCCACGAAGATCAAGATTGCTCGCTCGCTGCTTCAAGCAAGCGAGCCCGCGAACAGGTGAGCCTGCCTCCACAACAAGACAAGAGATCTCGTCAAGCCTCGTGAGGCATGGCGGGAATAGTTTGTAGCGCCATTTTGACAGACAGACAGACAGGCAGACAATATAAATCGCACACAGAATCAGCACCATCATCGCGCGCATTCCCGCTTTCTGAGCGCTGTTTGAGCGGGGCAGGCAATGGCGCAGTCCTCACACTCGAACTGGTCAGATCGAGCCATCGCGGCCGCAAACTGGTTGATCCGGCGGGCATCTGTTATGTCTCGCCGGACGGAATTCAAGTGGAGAAATTTTTGCAAAGTGTGATTCGCGAAGGAGCGCGTATTTTTGCGCACACATGTTGTGGGCAAGTGCAAGCAAGCAAGACTTGCTGTTGTTTACTAATTGCGCACAAGGTTTGTTTTCGCTTGTTTGGTTGCTCTGGTTGCTTTGGTTTGTCCACCTTTGGCTAAGGGTTCCTTCGTCTTTTCGAAGTTTTCTGTCATGCGCCTTGTGGTTTGTGTGGTTTGTGTGGTTTGGAAGCAGAGAGTAGGATATCACGGCGTGCAGAGCCGGGCCGCAGAGATTGACAATTTTGTGGGCTGTACGCAGCCTTTGGCTTGTAAGAGACCGGTGGCTCACTTGACTTGTTTGCTTTGCGTCGCCGCCGGTGGATACACAAATCCCGACAAGCGTCAGCAACTTGCTCACAGCTGAATTTGCGCGCAACCCGTCACCCACCGCCACAAGCAAACAACCCACACAACTGAACAAAGCAAACAATGTCGACGCCTGCTGCCTCGCCCGTTCCTGAGCCAGTGGCTGCTATTGCCACCACTGAAGCCACTGCGCCAGCTGATGCGGACGCGAGCAACACGTGCCGGTACCCAAGCAAGAAGTGCTGGAACGCGCGCGCGCTCAAGCGCAACGGCGAGATGCACAACCTGTGTGACGAGCACCGCCAGAAGGCCAACAAGAACCAGCGCCGCCTCGAGCAGAAGCGTAAGACGAGCAAGAAGGTCGTGGCCACTAAGCGCACGCGCAAGTCACGCGCGCTCAAGAACAAGGCCGTTTATGCTGCTGGACAAGCCAGCAAGCAGCTGACCAAGCGCCAACAACAGCAACAGCAGTCAACTCTGGTTGCTCCGACCACCGCCGCCGCCACAGAGCTCGTCGCGGCCGCCCACAGCCTCCAGTCTCAACAGCAGCAGACGATGCCCGTGCGCCTCAACCCGTCGCTCCCCGCGGGCTTCTTCACGGACCTCATGATGTCCGAGACACTGTACACCAAGCAGCAGATGGAGCTGAGTCTGCTGCCGCCGCACCCGCGCGTGCCGAGCGTCACCGACTTCCTCGACGGCGATCTCGACTCGCTCACGGACTGCCTCACCGACTACTCGATGACCCCGCTGTTCGCCAATAATTTGAGCAGCAACAGCATTGGCTGCGGCATGACCCTGCTGGGCAACGGCAGCTCGTCGCCCATCGACGTGTGCGACGGCCTGGACGCTGTGGCGGCCGTGAACGACTTCTGGTGGCACCCGGTCGTGGTTGTGGACCCGCTGCTGGATACGAGCGCACTCACCGTGAGCGACGAGATCTTCGCGTTCAGTCAGCACTAAGTAAGCCAGCGTAGTTCTTGGTTTTCGTCCAGCAACGTCCGTAGTGTCAAAGTATTTAAAACCCAGCCAAGCCCAGTGTTCCAATAGAAGCATCAATCGCAACACATCCAGTCATGCAATCTTTCCTTGTTTTGTGTGTTTGTTGCGAAAGTCTTGCGCTTGCATTCTACTTTGCTTTGCGTTACGCAAGTCTTTGCACATGTGTTCGTGACGAGGTCGACATGCGGGCATGCGCTTGCGGGTGAACGAATGTCGCGAGGGTACATTATGTGTGCGCTGCCACACTTACCTAGAGCGTAATGAGTCAGTCAGTGGCCAGGGAGCAACTGAAATGTACCTACGGCCGGCCGGCGCGAAGGTCCTGCAAGAAAGCATCCCGTCTGGTTTTGAGCCCATGAGATCAACCATGTTTTGGTGAGTACCTTACCACGTTTTGCAAAAAGACGTCTTTTCACTCAAGATCTCAAACTCACTGCTCAAGAATAGACAGATTTAAGCTATTAATCTGACAACCTGATAAGCTTTTCGCTTTTGTGATTGTCACAAAACACAGCCTTGTTCTGTCGTCGAAAACGAAAAACGCACCGTGTTTTGATCTGCTAAAGTGTATGGTCCACTCGAGTTTACAAAGCTGAAAGCTTTCATCTAAGCTTGAGGCGAGAATGTATCATTCAACATTTCTCAACTCAACATACGTTTATCGAAACCGAATGTTGATATATTCTATGATAATAGTTCTGTTCCCTCTAAAAAGGCATTCATTTAAAAAACTTGCGCAGAAGCCCGACAAGCGCGTGCATTCCTGTCAAAGTCTCGCTTTGAATGAGTTACACAATGGTGACAGGGATTATAAGACCATCCGACCTTTTCGTGCTGTGAACGGAAATTTTCATCAAATTGGCTGGAATTTGGACACGCTACTTCATTTTACGCGTTCAGCTCGTAATGAAAGCGTTTTATACAAGTATCAGCGGTTGCTAATACGGCGTCTTGCTCCCTATGAGCTCTAGAACATCGATGCATTCCTTGCTCATCGAACGGACAAGTCGTTCGGTGTACCCAGGCTAGATCTCGTCCCAGGCTTGGAGAATGGTCTGCACATTGCATTCACTGCTAAAAGATCGCTCGAAGGCGCGTGCTTTTGGCTCATGGACTTTTCTGCTCTTTAGATCAAACACGCCAAAAGTGCCAAATTTGAGGAGTTTATATATCCTCTCGTGCACTCCTTATTTTACTACCTCCTCGGGATGGATGCTACAACATCTAGCTGAATACTTTTAGCCAGCATTTCCCCGACAGTGCTCACATTGTTCGCTCGGTGGATGCCCACAGCGAGCAGGCCTCTCGCTGCCGGACGGGCGTGTGCAAGTACTAAGTATGAAGTTTGGCTGATTTGATGGCGTATAGTTGAGAGCGCCCCCTGCGTGATAGTGGTGGATATCCACAACGCTGCTGCACATACGGCCGGCTGATCAGCTACAATTTTTGCAGTAGGGCCATTCGCATTCGCTATTTCGTGCGACTGACAATTCCCTCCTGCGTTGGTGTACCCGATATCGCCTGTGTTGCTGTCCAACATGTGACAGTGCGCTCAAGCAGAAACTCTTGTGATGGTGTGTGTGCGTTTGTGCTGTTGACATGAATCAAACAGCTAGACAGACAAGGGAGACGAACGGCTAATGCAGAAGGAAATCCCATTTAGGGATGAGCAGATTCATTCTATCGGGAGAACGGTCCACTTCGACGAACGATTCAGTTGACGAGAACGAAAAGAATCCGCAACGCAGTACACGACGCCCGATGTGCCTCTTCTTCATGCGCAAGCAGGTTCCAGAGTGTACGACGATGATACTAGCGACTGGTCGAGTCATTTTGCTGGACTTGCCTGGTCATTTTGCTACTGTAGCGATGATGAAGACTGGGCATCAAAAGCTTTGGCGGCGATTGCGATCAGCCTGTCTGCTTTTGCTCCCATCGTCCATTTTGAGTGAAGGTCGTGGTGCTTGTGGTCTGCTGGAAGAGTCTATGGCTATGGCTACACTTCTCGGGTACGTAGACTAATCGTAGAGTTTGCACTTCACATAATGGACGCTATATGAAAGCACTTTGCCTCCAAATGTACTGGTTGAAGAATATCTCACACTACATCTAGCAAACGTTTCCAAATGCGCGCTCTGTGCAACATTCACATGCAAGAGTGGGTCTGCAGTGCCACGCTGTGTGTGCGTGTGTGTGTGTGTGTGTGTGTGTGCATGTATGTGTAGCCACGGGCGCGAGGAACCCAAATCAATCCAATCACTCCATCACTCATTTGATCATCTCACGCTGCCAAAGTATCAAACCCCAGACCTTCAGCTGCGTTGCACACTTACATTTTTTCTGTACACTTGACGCCAGCCAACGGCGGGTGGCCACTGGATTTGAGCAAATCAATCCATCCACCATCGCAAAGAGAGTGACGGTCTTTTCCCGCTCGATGAGCTGCTGCTATGAGCAGCTCATTCCCAGTTTTGTCATCAACCACACACTTGCCAATCCACACACAC
>JAASGO010000527.1:0-20765 GCA_023334245.1 Globisporangium cederbergense
ACACACACACACACACACACACACACACTTGCCACATATGCAGAGGTGTAGACTGACCCACCTCGTGCTACATCCTGGCCTCCACAAGCGCGTCCAAAGCCCCACATGCTGCTCGCGTCGCGTTCTCCTTGCTTTCACCCTCTCTGTCTGTCTTGGTGTCGATTCCGCACTGAGTGCGCGAAAAGAAGAGTTGAAGTTGAAGTTTGAAGTACCGTAGTTCACAATAGACGCCTCACTTGGCGTATATTGTGAGCTACAGTACTACATCAATTACCTCACAACATTCACCACACCACACATCAAAAGCAAGTCAAGCCAAGCATGGGCGAGTTCCAGGCGATCATCCTTGCGGGCGCCAGCGGCATTCGCATGTACCTGCTGACGGAGGAGACGCCCAAGGCGCTCACCGAAAACAACACTCACTTGCGAAGAGATACAGTACAAGTCGCGCGCAGACGGAGAAGACAGGAAGCCATAATGAATGGAACTCCGCGGCGTGCCGTTCCTCTTGCTCACGTACTGCGCACTCATTGCTGCATACGCGCGTGCCGCAGTAGTATAGTAGATCAACGCCTCGTATCTTTTAGACCGCCATTCCTTCGGCAACGGTAACCAACGGTATGCTACTTCTGCACGGTGAGTGGCGCTTTCATGCAGTCCATGCGCGCATCCTCTCGCTACATCCCAGCTTGGTGAGCGTATTTGTTTTTGTCACAACCGCCCCCAATTGGACTCTACAGAAGAACGACGAGCACATCATGTCAGAAAGAATGCCCGTATGCCTGCACAGTCATCGCTTCGAAGTGAAAAAGACGGCTGTAGTCGTCCCTTTTCGGCGAGCATGGCACTTCCAGTCGAGCTTCTCCAGGAACCCCGCGATCGTCGACTCGAGCTCCGAGAAAGTGAACCGCTCAATGTCGAATGACCGCGGCTGGACGTTGTCGATCCTTCCTTGAGATATGAGCTTCAATGCCTGCCCATCCGTGAACGAGACAACTTCACGACACCAGCGCTGTGAAGATCGTGCGGTTCTAGTTGGACACAGTTGGTGATGGGTTCAAGGTGGTCGATTTCGAGATGATTGATGCAGTTGCAGCAGGGAACAACCAAGCGCCGCGTTCACCATGCTCATCCACACGTACGAGCTCAAACAGAAGAGAAACAGTCATCTCGGCACGGGTGCGTTTGGCGAGGTCTACAAAGCGGTGTGGCATGACACTCTTGTGGTTGTCAAGATGATGGGGTACGAAGTCGATGCAGAGGCGTCCAGTCACGAGGTCTTCTTCCACGAGCTGCGCGTGTGGTTCATGCTGACCCATCCGCACGTGATCAAAATGTACGGCGCCTGCCATGTCGGCAAATGCTTCTTTGTCTGCGAATTCGCGGGCAATGGGACGCTGGGCGAGTACTTGAAGCGCGAGAAGGTGGCAGCTGGCGGTGCCGCTAACAAAAGCTGGCAGCTGTTCTCTCAAGTCGCGCTTGGTCTACAGTACCTGCACGAGCACAACATCCTTCACAACGACATCAAGTGCGACAATGTGCTGGTCGGCATGGGCGGCGAGGCGAAGATCACGGACTTCGGTTTGAGTTGCATTCTCAACAGCGCAGAGGTGGTGATTGACAAGAAGAACATGGGTGCGCTGCAGTGGTAGTCGCTCGAGTACACCTGCGGCGATCAATTGGCGTTGGGCTCAGACATTTACGCGCTTGGGCTGTGCATTCTGGAAGCGCTCACTGGCGAGCCATCGTGAGGTTGACAAACGGTCGACGCCTCCGTTCGAATTCACCAGAACAAAGGAAAACTTCCACTCCAACCAGAGTGCCTCAGCGACACTCAGTGGAACTTGATCGAGGTGATGTGCGCGTTGGAGCCAAAGCAGCGCGTTCAGATCTCCTTTATGGTTGACAAGCTGCACGAGCTCACTCGGCAACAACACCAGCGAGGGCTGAGCCAGAAAGATGCAGCAACGATACCAATCCTATCAGAAGCGGCATAGTGTTGTTGTTGGAATTGTCGTAGCAGTCGGCGGTAGTCAATCAATTAATGTTCTCACAACACACATGCACCAGCACATATTGATAGTTGGTGCAATGCTATTCGAGCTACAGCAGGAACGCGAGGAGCTCAACACAAATGTGTATACACTTGCTGTAAAACTGTGCATTCGCCATTTACACTTTCTTTCATACATGTTCGTCATTCAAATCTTCTATGGCCCCACGCATCGCTGCTTAATGTGCTTGCGCAGCGCACTCGAGAAGTCGTCGAGCTCCTTGTACGAAGGGAAGTAGTTCACGTCAATCACAAAGAGCTCCTGCGTGGCGTCCGAGACGATCACGTCAAAGCCGAAGAGCGTGAGCCCCAGGGCCTCGCGGATACGCTCGCCGATGGCGCGCACGGCAGCGAAGATCTCGCTCTGACTGCAAACTGGCGCTGTGGAGACGCTGTTGGACACTGGTGCAGCGCTGGGGTGGAAGTCCTCGGCTGTCGGGTACTGCTTCTGCGTGTTGAAGTGCACTTGCGCAGCACCAGCTTGGAGGTTCGGCAGTGAGCGACGCTCCGCCACGTTGATGTAGTCGCCGAGCACGTAGCCCTTGAACAGCCGTCCAGAGTGGTTAATGAACTCCTAGAAAGAGGTACACGGTGTGTGAGTATGCGCGCGCGCGAGGCTCGTAATAGACAATGAGAATAGAGCAGCTCACCTGATAGAGCGCTGGGTACTCGACATACTGGAGATCCGAGCGCTGCGTGATGACATTCATCAAGTGCGATCGGTCGGTCGCTATAGCCACAACAACAGAACATCATCAATAAGTAAATAAAAACACCATTCACCTCTTTGCACAAGACCTTGAAGCTGTCGTCACGTACCACAGGCCTCAACAGACTTGCAGATCAACGGAAGCTTGGTCTTGCCCGAGTCCACTGCGCTGCAGAGCGCAGCAAACTGTTCTTGCGACTGGATCACGTGGAACTTTGGCACGTTGAACGTGACGCTTTCCTTCGCTGTCAGCCCGCCGTCCTTGTCCTCCTTCGCCTCCTGTCGCAGCCGCATGAGCATCTCGCAGGCGGCGTGACGGTCCGTGAGCAGCTGCACGCTCGCGATCGGGTCAACGATCTTCACGTGTGGATTCTGCGCCACGTACGCGTGCATGATCGCGAGTCGCTGCGAGGCCTCCGGGTCGCCCAGGCGCGCGAACACCATCTCGTGCGCGAGCTTGTGCAGGATCGCATCGAGCTTGCCGTACTTGTGCGCGATGCTCTGCGCGCTCGTGATGCCCGCGTCGTAGAGGTCGATGAGCACGAAGCGCACGCCGTCCTTTGTGCCATGGAGCACGTCGCGCAGGTGCTCGATCTTCTTCGCGGGGAAAATCACGCCCACGGTCAGCTCGTCCGTTGTCGCCATTTTTCGTTCCTGTGTGTTGGTTTGCAGCTTTGTCTCTTTCTTGTGTGCGATGCCCCGCGAATGAGAAAGAATTGATAGCTGCTCGAGGAAGATGTACCGTACGTCTTGAAATAGAAGACTGTAATGAAGTGCTCTGATTGGATGAAAACCCGATTTTCGAATCTGGAGCTGTTCACACGTCGCAGATTTTATTGTTGCTGGCGAAAATGGAGGTGGTTCAACAACGGGGAAGAATGGATGCAAACAATGCTTGTGTGTGCGTCGTGTATCGCATGCTAGCTGGGCGTTATAGATACTATAGATACTGCAGATTATCTGCTAATGGTGGTGTTCTCTCTCTCTTATGCAGCAACCGCGCGGTCTTACGAAGCCAGGAACTTCTTGGTGTAGTCGTCAGCGTCGATGATCTCGAAGCGGTGCGAGTTGAACGCGAGCTCTGAGCCGATTGTGAAGTGACTGAGCCCAAAGTGCACGCCGTCGTTGCCCTTGTAGCGTCCGCGCTCGAGGAACTTGCCGTTCACGACACCCGAGTTGCGCTGCTCGGGCTCATAGATCGAGATCGTGTCGTCTGTGAGGAAGAACGTGATGATGAAGCGCCGCTGCTGCTGCTCCTTGCGGCTCGAGATCATCTTGGCCGAGAAGCGCAGCAGCATGCGATCAAACTCGGCCATCTTCTTGAAGTCCTTGTGCGGCGGCTTGGGGCAGAGCGAGTTGCACGAGCCGAGTGAGTCCTCCTCTGTGCCGTAGCCGTTGTACGCCGGTGGCTCGGGCTTCTTGAACACGGGGCGCTCCAGCACCGTGTCCATGGGCGAAGCCAGGTCCCGACCCCACGCCATCTTGTAATAGTCGCGCGTGTACGGATCCGCATCGACGATCTTCATGTTCTTGCCAAAGACCTTGAGCATGGCGCCGACATGAAGATCCTCTTCGTTGTAGTAGCTCTCGCGACTCGTAGGCTCCTCGACGCCGCGGTCCTGCTCGTCCGTGAGGCTCTCCTTCCAGTTCTTAAGCAGGCGACAGCGACGCAGCAGCTTTGGGAACGGGTCACGGCCGGAGTTAGCCTTCTGTATCTCCTTGAACTCAATCGTGTCGTCTTCGAGGAAGTAGTCGAGAACGAACGTCATGAGGTCCCCGTAGAGCTGGTCGCGCACATCGTACTCGCAGTGGAACGACAGCACCTTACGGTTGTTGGCCAGGAACTTGCGCTTCTTCTCGCTCTGCAGAGAGGACCGGTTCGGGTTGCCCAGCGACGCCTCCATGTACGTCTTGAGCGGATACCGCACCTTGCCGTAAAAATGCTCGTGGTCACCGCCGCACATGCGCGTGATCTGCTCGCGCGTGAGCGTGTACTCATCCTTGGGAAGCTCGATAGTGCGGCCCACGTCGATGTCCTGGCTTGCGTAGTAGTCGCGTGTGAACTTGTCGCACTCGTAAAGCTTAAACGACCGCCCAAAGATGGGGAAGTCCATGCCGATGTGCAGGTCCTTGGACGAGTAGAGTGAGCCGTCGGGCTTGCTCAGGCGGCCGCGCTTTAAGAACGTACCCTGCGGAATTCCGCTGTTCTGTACGCGCGGCTCGATGATCTCGAACGTCTCGTCGTGCAAGTAGAGCAGGATCGTGTTCTTGCGCAGGCGCACGATCTCCAAGTTGCTCTCGTCCACGCCCTCCACGTAGAAGCTCTGGAAGCGCAGCACCTACATACATACAGGACAGCGCCTACGTGTCAGCTCATCTGAGTCGTTCTCGAGCAGCTCATTTAGCTCGAAGAGCTCATTTACAGTACCTTGTTCATGTTCTGTGGGGCGAACTTGCTCTCCTGGAGCATGGCGACGAGCTTGTTGCCGATGTCACTGGCCGTCGTGTCGAAGCCGCGGCTGTCGGGCAGGTCGCTGCGCGTCGTGAGCTGGTTGAGCTGGCTCAGCGTGCTGTCGATGCGCAGGTGGCTCTCCACGAGCTTAAACCTCTGCGGCTTGAGGTGCGACTTCATGCGCGGATCGTAGTTGGTCGCGCCCAGCAGCGTGTTCTTGGGCGCGTGCGACGACGCCATCTTCCTGTCTACTTCCTTGCTCTACTGAATGCCGCTCTCGTGCGGATGGAGCTTGATTGAGTGCGCCCTTGAGCTTGGGTTCGGCAGCTGGAGCGTGCTGGCATTGCAGGTCAGAGCGCAGCGTGTCATCCGCATTTAGCTGAGCTGCTCAGAACTACCATGTCTAAAGATAGCCCACCATTCCATGTCCGCAAATAGAATCAGGTAGACAAGTAGACGCTATAAATAGACGTCGCCATACATTTTATTGAGCAGCTATGCCAGACACATCCGCATCGACATGAGAGAACTGGCAAGCAATGGGCAGACCCGGACACAAGACAGGTTGGTTGGTTGGCAAATCCAAATGATACGCTTCGTATTGATTGAAAAGAACAAAAGATCCTTTTCTTCGACTCGCCTGCTCGCGACGCGTGTCGAAGAAAGCACGGATGAGGGGACATCATGCAGCACAATGGTTGGCTAGCTGGCTGGCTAACTGACTCTTAGACCAAGAGATTAGCAGCTTGCTTGAGCGCTTGGCTTGGCAGCGCTTACGCGGCCTTCGCGAGCGCTTCCTCCTCCGACAGGTGGTTCGGACGGATCGTGTTCTTGACGCCGAGGCACTCCAGGGCGATGTGGGCGGCCTTCTGGCCCGAGATCATCATGGCACCGAAAGTTGGTCCCTGCAGAAAAAGAAAAACACACACTATGTTAGATACTGAAGCTTGTCGAAACAAAATGAGCTCTCTCTGCCACAAGTTACGTACCATGCGAGGGGCACCCTCGAGCTCCGCAACTTCCATGCCGCACACGATCATGCCCGGCACAATCTCCTTGGTGCCGTTGACGATGGCGTCCTCAGCGGCGGCCATGTCCAGGCAGCCCATGCCCGGCACGTGGTTCACCATGCCAATGTTCTGGAGACGCTTGACGCCTGACGCGCCCATAGGGCCGTCGTGGCCGCACGCACTGATGAGCACCTTGCCCTCCATCACGTTCGGGTCCATGCAGCTCTGGGTGCCGTGGTTCAGCGTCACGAGCGTCCAGTTGGTCACGACACCGCCGACGCGGCCGTTCTTGATGATCAGGTCCTCAATGGCCGTGGCGTTAAAGAGCTTGACGTTCGGCGCACGGAGCAGCTTGGACATCACGGTCGACGTGAAGAGCGCGGCATGCTTGATCACGACGTGGTTCTCCGTCGTGTCGTACGGAATGTCGAGCTCGTCAAGGAACGCGTCGGCAGGCTTGCGCACGATCATCGACGAGAAGAGCTGACCGCCCAGCCAAGCGCCACCGCCCGGAGCGACGCTCTGCTCGATGAGCGCGACACGCACGTTCGGGTACTTGGACAGCTCATAGGCTGCGACGAGACCAGCCGAGCCAGCGCCAGCGATGATGACGTCCGAGTCCGCAAAGTCGTACATGTCCTTGAAGTAGCGGGTGGTCATCTCACGCGAGACTTCAGCTTCCTTCACAGGGCTGCAGTTGAGGGGGATAGACAAATTGGTAAAATACACACACAACATAAAGAGTCATTTCTCTGGTCTCTTGGGTAGCCCTCTCTGGATCACTGAAGCCGCAAGCTGGAGACGTACGCGAACGTGTAGTCGTCGAACGGCGTCTTGCGGCCAGCGGTCTCCTTGAGCCACTCCTCCGACGGAGTGTTGGCGCTGCCAGCGCGGTGGAGCACGGCGCCAGGGCCGACGGTAGCGAACGAGCGAGCGCTCATTGGCGCGACGCGGGTAGCGAGGGACTTGACAACGGCGTGCATGTTGAAGGTTGGAGGTTGGAGCTTTGGTCTGCTCACCACGGTCGAAAGGTCGAACGGTCGGACGCCATACAGTAGCAGTAGACAAGCGATTGGAAATCAACAACGTCAACACAGCAGTCCCTACGCCGGTATGACCCGGATCAGGTTCATAGGGTATAATCTCAGCCGGTCAAAGAATGGAACTGGTCCATAATCGCCACGGCACCCCTCGCTGAAAGTATGTTAGTGTATTTGCAAAACACACTAACGCATGCCCACGCAATCATGGCACATGCAGAAAACAAACACATGCACAACACGCACGCGCGCACAGCAGTTGGGCCACTGATGCACAGACACACACACACCAGCCCTCCTACGCACACACGCGCGCGTGCTCAAAGAGGAAAGGGTACGCTACCAATTCGACGAGGAACTGCGTGGAGGCTTGAGGCTTGCGGAGTAAATTCGCGAATGGGAGGCAGAAATACAACAGCTTTAGATCCAAAACGTGCGGCCATGGTGGCCCGTTCGCTGTTGCTGCTGTTTGGATGAAAGAGCTGTTTGGAAGAAAAATGGTGCTTAACATCCGCTATCATTCATCAACGTAGCAGTTTAAGCTTGACTTTACTATGTCGAAAGATCGGGTGTTAGTGAATGTTTACAACCGATGTCTACTGACACAGCTTCGTAGTTGTCAACGGGACGATGAAATAGATGGAAGTCAGTGGCGGTGGCGGTGGTGACATCTTGAGAAAATTTAAAATGACGCGCGCTGGTTGGCGGGATTTTATGGATAAATGGACCCAAGCAGCTTGATTGCTCAAATCGAAAAAGAGTCCATCAACAGTGTCGAGGCTTGGGACGACCATGACGCTTTGACAGAAAGCTCCAGCCGCGACACGACCACGGTCGGTAGACTGACTGTCGACGTTTAGTGGTTGATTCGCATTGGTCTCCTTCCAGGTTGGCATCAAAGCGTCACGCACGCAAGAGACCCTTTCGATACCGGGGCCTTTCTCCCCTCGCATTTCAGGAGTGTCGATTCTTGCAGACTTAGTGGCCGCGCTTAGCACTCGCTTCTGTTTCACACTCTTGAACCACATCTTGGATGCCGCGGGGCTATCTTGATTTGATAGAGTGAGATTATTTCATTGGAAAGTTCGCTCGTGCAAAATCGTATCCGGTTCTCGCGGTCATTTGTTCAACTTCGACTTAACTCAGGAACAATCGGCAGAGGTCTCTGAAATAACAGCGCAGGATCCGCTGCTCGACCTCCTTCAGGACCGGCGCAGGGTTCGAGCTGTTCAGCTCCGGCGACTGGATCAGGTGCGTTAACAGCGTCACGTTGCTGCAAGCAAGACAACAAAAATTGTTAGCACTGGCTCACTGCTAGCACGAAGGGGCACATTGTGGCACCATACCTGCTATTGTAGTGCTTTGGGCTCGAGTGCAAGTGCACGAGCAGCTCCAAGAACGGCAGCTACACACAAAAAGAGACAAAAATACAGGGCCAAGCGGTCAGTTCAGGCAATGCACCAATACAAAATGCCAAGAGGGAAGGTCACGTACCTCCCAGAAGTACTGGAAAAACGCTTCGTCATGAGACTCGGGGGCCAGCTGCAGCATGCGCAGTCCGTACTTGAATTCCTCCGAGGCAAAGCACTGGTAGAGCACCGCAGCAGCCACGTGCGCGCCGACCTTGACGAGGCATTGGCTCTGTAGTCATAATGAACGATATTTCAGGGATAGCTTAGCACTCACCATACTATAGAACAAGCTCAACAAGAATGGCTCTCGAAGCTTACCAGGCGCACGAGCGAGCTCTGGTCGATGATGTCAACGACCGAAGTCATGTCCGAGAAGAAGTTCGTTGCAAGCGATGCGGCCACGAGGTATCCCTTGAGTGCAGCGAGAGGGTCTGGGCATATCAGCACAGAGGAAAGATGTTAGTGGTGCACATCTAAAGTAGCTAATAGCAGCTGACACACAAGAACCAAACCAACACACCTGAGGTCGACGACAGTTTCTGCTTCACGATCGGATTCAGCGAAATGTCCGCTCTCGAGCAGTGCCATCTCGGCTCGCGTGAGCATCGCTTTATCAGGCAGTTGAGTCCGCTGTGGTGCAGCGCCACGAGGTCCGCCTGGAAGCTCTTGATGAACGGCGCAGTCATAAAGCTGCTATCTGGTGGCGATGATGATGACGATGACTCCTTGGACTCATCGTCCGCAACAGCTTTCCTTTTCACAGTCTCGGAGGCGAACGCCTGCAGGAACGCCAAGTCGCCATACGGCGTGAGCTCGAATGAGATGCGATAGTCGCAGATGTTGCGCATGTGGGCGCGATGCAGCAGTCCCGCAGAGATGCAAACCAAAGTCTCCAGGATCCACAGTGGCAGGTCAATTAGCAGCTGTAGCACTTCGATCTCTTCTTGGTCTTGCTGGCCTTCCTTGCCAGCGTTCCCAGCGGTGGCCATCTCCAGCACTTGTCTGCGCTTGAGCAGGATGTCTGCCACCAGTTTGTTACTTGTCGCAATCGAAAACTCGGGTTTCCCATTCTCGACGTGCGCGCCTTCCAGTGAGCTAAAGTACTGCATCAAGGCTCCACATGCAATCGCAAACTCCAATTGGCAGGAGAGCAGCGACTTGTCTTTTGCAAGGGTTTTCCACTGTGTCAGCGCGTCCCAGCAGTTGTGCAGCATGCAGAACGTGATGAGGTTCTTCCAGTTGCCGCTCGCGTCATCTTCGTCCAGCGTCGAGAGGCTCTTGGTCTCCGCAAACGTATTGCGAATTATGTTGACAAACGCGTCGCGGTCGCTTGTGCGCTCAAAGCTGAAGAGTCCATTCAGGTCGGATGTGAACCGCAACTGTGCGCGCTGTTTGTCTATCGAGGCTCGCAGGTGCGACTCACTGGCGAGGACGTCGAGCAGATCATTACGATCAGTATTGGGCGCCAATGAGGCCTTTTGCAAACCGCATCGCTCCAGCTGGGTTTCGGCATCATCCAGCGAGTGAACGGTGTGGAAGTTCGCGACCAGGCGCTTGGCCACTTGTTGCAGTCTCACTTGCTTTCTCTGTTCCACATTGCCGTACAGGAACGCTGTCAACCGCAGTGTAAACGTGGCCAGATCGTCAAAGTAGCATGAGCGTGAGCCTCCTCCTCCGGACTGTTGTTGTTGTTGGGGGATTGACGCTTGATAGATCTCTTCCTGCAGCATGCGGAAGACGCCACAGACACAGGTCTCGAGCGAAATCGAGTCGTCAGCATACACGACCTGCAGCAAAGTGTTACCCAGCGCCAAGCGCTTGTAGAACAGACGGAGAGTCGAGGCAGAGCTCTGGTCGTTGTTGCGACTGAACGCGCCACCAGTTCCCACACGCGCTAGTCGCAGCGCGCGCTGCTCAAGAGCAGATCGGTAGCCTGGCGGCAGGCGAGTCAGTTCGTACGATACCATGTCATGCTGCAGCAGCTCGATAACGCGATCCCAGTCCTTGCCTTCCCAGGCGAGCTCAATCTGGGCCTTAGGCGACTTGGAGAGTGTATCGCCCTCCACCATCGAGCGGGACTCCAGCACAGCTTCACACGCTGCAAGGTACCCTTCGAGCGAGTCTTTCTCCTCCTGGGTGAGCGTAATCTCGTCGCGGTAGTCTTCTGCGAGCTCGCCAGCGCGACTGAAGCACTCGTAGGCCTTCTCGTACCCGTTGAAGCTGAAGAAATAGACCCCCAGATCAAAGAACGCATCGAGCTGGGTCTGCTTAACAAGCTGGCGCTTGTCGTCGTCCATGAGTAGTGCCTGGATGCTCTTGGCGATCTGCAAGTGGTTGGCCATAAGGTCGCTCAGTGCCATCTGGAAGCCCGACATGAGCTCGTCGGCGTCGTTCCGCGTGCTGGACGTCAGGTAGCCGTTCTGCGACTGACTCACCATCGCGCGCAGTGTCCAGCGATTGTGCAGCAAGTGAGCTTCGAAAGGTGCGATTGTAATGTCTTCCGTGAACTTGGTGCGCGGCTCCGTGGACTCGGCAAAGTTCACGATGCCGTCGACGAGCAGACGCTGGAAGTGCAGCGGGAGCGCTTTCTCGATCGTAGGCAGAGTCAGGTGCATCTGGAGCGCAACCTATTCGATACAGTCAATACAATACAACGCCCATTAGCACGGATTCGAGTGACACATACTGCCGTAGGTTATATAGCTGAATACGCACCTGAGCGGCGACCTGGAGCAGTGCCTTGTAGCGATTGTTGCGGATGTTGCCTTCATCCGCGACTAGCTGCGCCTGGTCGAGGAACTCGCGCACGAGCTCGATCGCCGACGTCGCGCTGTGCGCACCCTTGGCGTTTTGCTGTCGAAGCGTGCTAAGCTACAATGCCAGCAGCATACAGAGCGTCAGTCAAAGGCAATTTATCATAAGGACGGATCCAACGATGGTGTGGTGAGGTTCCTACGTGTTTCTGGAGCGCATCCGGGTGCAGAAGGAACTCGAACCAGGCGTAGGACGGGGCCGTGGGCGGGATCTCGATCAGCGGTTGCTGGAAGATGGAGCGGTACACGCCGTCGTCCTCGTCGTCGCGCGGAGTGGAAGGCCGCGGCGATCCGGGCATGAGCGGCATCGTTGTCTCTTTCTCTCGCTCTGTTGGCTCAATTGTCTTCCTTTGTGCGTATCGATTAGTATTGTGGGGAGCTCCTCCCGATTCCTAATTCCAGAATTATAAACGGCTATAGATCAATTTTTGAAAAACTAGCAATCCATATTAATGATTTTATCTAACTATCTTGTGTATTTATGATATTTCTGGGAAAATCTGGCGCGCGCTTTTGCTCTCTTCTTGTTGCCGCTCGATACAAAAAGCAAAAAGCAAAGGCGAGCGGGACGCGCGTTCAAGCTGGTCACGCGCGGGTCTATCGGCGTGTGACAGAGTGCAGGAAGGTGAGAGGAGCGGTAGGATATCTATATGCATGTGCAACGATTAACCTTGTTGCAAGAGCTACAGCGTGAGTCGGTCTAGCTCACTGGGTGCTTGTGCTCTCCACAGAAAGCGCGCGACGAGCTACGCGAGCGAGCGAAATAGAGGGTTTACAGGCGCGGCGGCTCTTCCCTTTTTGAACGACGACCACCGTACAGACAACGACCATCGGTGAGCTCGAACTTGACGAGCGCGGCAGATATTGAAGAAGGATGTCGGTGCGCAGCAGTGACGGACGGGCGCCAACCCCACCACAGAAGCGGAGTCGACTGGGTGACGCCACGAGCGGCACTGGGAGTGTCCCCAGCAGTAACAACAGCAGTAGAGCGAACACGCCGGTGAACCTGTTGGAGAGCGCATCGAAAAAGCTAAACCTGTGTGTAGAAACGGAGAATTTGAATGGCGACCCCGCCGCCGCAGCAAGGACTTTAGAGGGCAACGCTTTGCGGTGCATGACCTGCGGACAGAACGGCGATGAAGCTGGACTCATGAAGTGCTGCAGCTGCGTGAACATGTTCCACGCCAAGTGCGCGAACCTGCCATCGGTGCCGGAAGAGGGTGACTTTTTCTGTCGCTGGTCGTGCTTTTCGAATTTCCACAAACGCAAGGCGCTCGCGCAGCGAGGTCCGAGCGGCGACTTCTCAAAGCTTGCGGCGCAGATCCAGTTGGTGTTGCGCGATCGAGTGAAGCAGCGGCCTGGACGAGATCCTGCGCCATTACAAGGACGACAGCGTAGTGCTCAGGCCCAATACGGCAATGGGAATGGCCACGACCGACGCCCGCCACGTCCGACTGAAGATAATATTGATGTGAACCAGATGGGTCGCGATCCTGTCGATGCATATGGCGGTCGATTCTCTCGCCGTGATGACCTAAACAACAGCGGCAGGTTCGCTCGTAAAGCGCGCAATGGTCGGAGCTCCTCGCGGTCACCGGTTCGAGACATCAACAGCTACGGCGGCCATCCGCATAACTCGCTCGCATCGGCAGACGCTTCAGGAGCGCTTCGCAGTGTCCGCAGGAGCTCGAGCAGAGGCAGCAACGAATACTCAGATCCGAATGGATCACTTCTTCCAGCGCCCGAGGTGATGTTCTCGCGCAGCAACCCCGGTTCAGGACGAAATTCAGCGAGTCCCGGCTCGTTCACGCCGAACCTGTCGTCGACCAGCGGGTTCCCTATCGACGGCTCCAGCAAGGTCACTCGTGCTGGTGCATCACAATCAGCAGGTCTACCAACGCACCAGCAGCTACCTATCATGTACAACCAGCAAGCGCCACCGCCAGTCTCGGGCCATTTAGCTTCACAGTCCCGCTTGCCCACGCTTCAGACTGTCGATCCAAGACACGAGCACGACGACATGAATGTCAGATATGACCGCGCGAATGACTACTTTGACGCTATGAAGTATGCACCTCACGGGAGCTCCCTCGATGGAGCTCTTCGCGGACGGAAGGCTGCTATGATGTCGAGCCAAGCACTGGAGCTGTCATCTCGTGGTGGGCGTCCAGATAGGAACTTTGACCAAGGGGGAGGGTCATCATCGTCTCGCGACAGAGCCGATCACGGTACTTTGAGCGCATCGAATGGCAAGTCAGCGACGGCGGCGTTCTCTTCAGCTGGAGCACCGGCGGTCGCAGCGAAAGAAGCTGATGTGCCGTGGCTCAATCCAGCGGCATTCCCCGTAGGCATGTACGATCGGTTCAAGTGCCACGCAGATGATCTAAATCGCGTATTTCGCATTGACCTCACGCCTGCGTTCGTGGACAAGAGCAACCCGCTGTACCAGTCTGAAATCGACTTCTTCTTCAGGTGCTTCGAGTCGTCGGATGTGAGTTTGGTGGTCAAGGGTATGGCGAGCGAGCTGAATCCATGCATCTGGGCTTGGCCGTTTATCCTGGAGAGCTGCGGGAGCGAGTCGTACTTCTCGTTCGACCATTTCGAGTACAAGAAGGGTCGCGACATTGGTCCTGAGCTCGAGTACGTCGGCGAGCTGAAACTTTCCATGGGAGATTACAATCTGTACCTGGAGAAGTACATCAACAACCTGGCGGGCAAAGAAGCGATTGTGCTGGAGGACCATGCCAAGAAGGAACCGGTGACGATCCTCGCTGGCGACAACGTGATCGCGCTCAACACACTTGTGATCGCCCAGAGCTGCACCAAGGTAGGCTTCAGTGTACAATTGCGAACGCTTGGTTGGCTCTTTCTTTGCCTTATGTGATTGCGCACTTACCCATCTTTCTTTGGATTTGTGTGTTTTGTAGCTCTACAGCGATCTCAAGAACTCATTTCAGTGGGACGTTTTTGCTGGTGGTATCCACTGCCTGCTGCAATACCTGCCAGAACGCTCTCGCAAGGAAAAATTCTCAAGTCCGTTGTTTCACTTCACATTCCCTGGCGCACGAGGGGCTTTGTGCGATCCTGGCAACGGAACCACCGATACTGCGTACCAGGTTGGAATGATCTATTCCTATTGCATGAATGGCTGGCTCGCTTCGCATTAGTCTGACAGTGTTGTAAATTGTCATTGCAGGTGCTTGTCGGATCGTTGGAGCTGGTGATTTTCGAACGCATGGAGCCACGACACCGGGACGAGTTCATCCGGATCCTCCGTCGCGCTGGCTACCACGTTGAGAAGAAGCCGATGTTGCACGAAAGCCATCTTCGTGCATTGAGGTGAGCGATGATTGCACAACAAACACTCCATTGATGTTGTTTTCTGTTTGTTTATTGACGACCAACTCTCTGGTTGACTTTTCAGCTCGGCTGGGTTTGTCTGGACGACCGTGAAGATCCACGACGGCGAATTCATTCACATCAACAAGGTAAGCAAGCTCACATGAGCTCATGTGGGTGATTGAGAACACAGAAGCTGACTCGTGTGTGTTCGTTTGTTGTTTCAGGGTCGGATGCACTTCTGGCGCGCAGTGACGAGGACCTCGCCCGCACGAAGCGTGCCCAACCAGCCCTGCGTCTTTTTGTCGTGGGAATGGGTCTATCAAGGTGTTTCCCAGCGTGGAATCTCTAATGAGTGCTGGGTACGGAATCTTGACAAACTCTTTTGCATATGTAACCAGTCCTTGGTGTCCTAACATTCCCTTCCCTTGTCACTACTCCACAGTTTGCGATGAAAAATGCGAGTTTGTGCTCTGGTGGCTGGGCGTTCGACCCTCGACGCGCGATCATCGAAGCTGCAAAGGTGAATTTTCACAACAGATTCTCGAATTCGCTCATTTGCTTGTTGATCTAACCAACTGCATTTGCATTGGATTCATTCTGCAGACTGGCGTGGCGATTGTGCGAACAGGTCAGTTCCTGACATCTCGGCGCGGTGGACTGTCTCAGATCCTGTCGTTCGCGACGGCTGCGGCCGTGGCGGTGGACGCGGGCATCGTGAGCCAGCGGCAGATGCAGATGGTGCTCTTCCTCGAGTCGATTCTGCAGTGCGTCAAGACGATCGTGGACGACGAGTATGACCTTGCGCTGGGCAAGGACGACAGCGAGATGTTCGGAAAGCATTTCGACGGTGAGGCGCTGTGGAAAGCCGTGGACACGGATATGGCGAGCAGCAAGGTGAACGACCTGAGCGCCTACGAGTGCGGTATCTGCGGTCTCGAGCTGACCAACATCTACAAGCAGTGCCTTGGCTGCACAGCCTACGCGAGTGCGTGCCACCCGAACATGAGCTACAATGTCTTCCGCATCTGCCTGCGCTGCCACGCTCATCCGAAACATCACCACTTCAAGCCGCGCCTCACGCGCGGGTACTTTGGCAAGCTGCTGAGCTGCGAGGGCCACACGGGCGCGCCGCAGAGCGTGCTGGACCCGAGCTTTCGCGAGTGCACCTGCCTACCATCGCTGATCTGCGCCTACTGCGGCGGCTGCCAGTCGTGCAGCTGTGAATGCCACACGCGCTTCCAGACGCGCTTCCGCTTCTCGTCCCCAGGTATGTGTGAGCTTTTCATGTTTTTTTATTTTTTTTATTTTTGTGATTTTTTTATTGGGCAGGTTTGGTATTGGTTGGTTTCTGACGTCAGTGTGACTTGTGGTGGTGGCTGCGTGGTGCGTGCTCATTCCGCTCGTGTTCCTTTTGTTTATGTAGAGAGTCTCGACCATTTGCGCTTTGACGTGGACGAAGTGATCAAGTTCCACAAGCAGCAGGTGCGGTAGTGTGTGGTGTCCATTTGGAAGAAAGTGCCTCCAACAGCAACAGTGTTCGAGAAGGATCTCTATTTGCAAGCAACGTGAGCAGCAGGAATGCATTTGTGAAGCCATTCTCAAAGTACGTGGGATTCGTCGCAAGTGCAACTTGATCGTCTGATAACTTTTTTGAATCTGGATGAAGTGGGTCACACGCTCAACATACTATATACCCTTGTACATATGATACCATGATATGAAGTTTACTACCATCAGCGTATCAAAAAATATCCTTCACAAACATATATTCATATAAAGATGCATGAATATTGTTTGTTCATATATGTACATTTTAGTGTACAAAGTGTAAACGCCTTGAATGAATCTCAATCGGCGCGAAAATGAGCGCAGACGACCCTTTTTGGAATCTTTTTCGAAAGGCGTTGAACTTCAAGGCGCCGGAAAATGCCCAAGAAAGCCCATGGAGCCGAGGACGCTGAGCCCGCCCATATTTCCTCCCGCACTTGCTCTGTGTGCTTTCTTACAAAGCATCACAGCAAGCAAGCCCAACGATATCTTCAGCACGAGGATAAGGTATTCTGGTATATGCAGTATTGGCAAACCCACCTGAAAAAAATAGTTTGGGACGCCGCAAAGCAACGCATTAGCGAGGTCCCTTTTTGGGCCTCTCACCCAACAAGCTGGTGCGCGTGTGTGTTCAGCACACAGTGTATATGGCGCTTTGTATGGAGAGTCCGGCTGGGGGCGTCAGCACCAGAGCGTGAGGAAAATAGCCTGATTTTTCTTTCCTTCCTTCGATGTGACATACGAAGGTCGTGACTGGCCATCTGTCCATAGTGAGCGCCATACAAAGTCGTGGCGTCGCGACCAACCGGCTGCGTCATTGCCCCCGGCGACGTGGACGAATCCCAGGCGCTCGTTCGCCAGCTCGCTCCATTTACGGTACTCTCTCGGCGCCCTGTATAAAAATGACTGGATAAAATGGAAATCCCCACCACCCAGCGAGCGAGCCAGCGACCAGCTCCGTCCAGGCACAGCAGCATTTCTTCACTTGGCGTCGCCGCCACAAGCATTCTTTCGAATCGCAATAGCCCTCTCGTCCCCACACACACACCCGCGCCGACTCAACCATAGCATCGCGCGCCTCACCCTCCGAAGCGGCCCGCCGCCCCCACTCGTATCCGATCCCCCCTCGAGCCCCGCCGCCTATTTATTCAAAGCAACATCAGCAAAGTGATTGATCTCCCAGCATGAGACGCAACTACGGCTCACTCAACCTCGCGGCGCTGGATCTCAGCAGCAGCACCAACACCAACGCACGTGCGACAGTCGACAGCAGTGGCTTCACCAGTCAAGAGTCGCTAACGCATGAGCTCGCCCACCTGGACTTCCATGACGACTGCGCGTCGGCAGTCGGCTACCCGATCGAGTTCTTCGCTGATGACGCGTACGCGCACGCCGAAGCGCCGCGATGTCGGAAGCGCAGCCTCTCGGCGTTCAGCCTGAGCGCCGAGACGCGCGCCTCCTCGTCCGCGTCGATCACCAGCACGTGCAGCACCGCCAGTATCAGCAGCGACGTGAGCACCGGAATCAGCATCCCAGTGTCCTCGTCACCAGTCAAGCGCTCATCGCAGACTACCAACAGCAGCTATTACCACCCACTCCAGAAGCAGCACAACCTCGCGATCGACCTGCCGCAGCGGCTGGTGGAGCAGCACCACATGGAGCTCAACGCGCTGCGGTGTCTCAGTCTCAACCTCATGCTCTCGTCCTCATCGCCGAGCGGTAATGGTAGTGGTGTCGGTGGCATCGTGACCGTACCGCAGCCGTCCACTTCTGTGCCCAAGATGAACACATTCGAGTTCGAGATCAGCTGCCAGCCGCAGGGCGGTCGTGTGAGCGCGGCGCTACTCGCCGGCCGCCGTGGGTCGTTGCCGCGCAACATGATCCAGAGCGTCTAAGCGCGTCACGCAACCAATCGCCTGCCGTCCAGCCGTGCTGCTCGCGCCATTCAAACGGATCTCCTCGTCTATTTAGATATCTCCTTCATTTTATTTTTATTTTTATACATTAGCAATCGAGTGTGGATGTAAGCGCGTGCGTGCGTAACGGAAGCAATTGAACGAATGGACGGACGGACAAGAGCAAGCGAGCGACACTAAGCAGCATGCATGAGCATGTGCATTATGAGGCAAAGCCAGAGCGTGGCAAGTTCATGATCCGACCCGACCTGACACACAACCTAACTAACTATCACTTATTATCCTTCAATTTTCTTACTTATTGCTCATGAGCGCTCCTAGTGCGAGTCTATCAGCGTGAAGCACAGGCCCAATATGGCCCCCCAATCACCAAGCCAAGCTCAAGCAGCATTTTAGCATTTTAGCCACACGAGGAGAAGGCTCATAACGGAACTCCCCCTGGCTTGCCGGTCGATGTTGCGCGCGCGCGCCTTAAATCTCGCGCCAAGTTAAAAACAGTTATTACAAAAACATCCCAACTTGAAGTTCGGGGCAAGTAGAGTGAATGCGACAAATGCGATCTTTGCGCGAGCGGACGACAGTCACTTCAACATACACCAGTGCGCGCGCCATCATCATTCGCTGTGTTAACGGTCGGGATGGACCATGACGTGCGAGGATGGATGAATGGGCGACTCCTTATGGAGGCAAGCACCACCAGCCATCATGGCACGGGACATTAACCCGTTGACGAGAGGGCGGAGGAGGACCGTGGATGTGGATGCTATGGCCATCCACGAGAGCGCTAGGTGCTGCATTCAACAATTTCAACAGTGGCCGATGAAGTTTTGCGTTCGAGAGGGCGAGCACCGATCCACCATCCCCACGCGAGTTCAGAACTGTTGACGACAATGCGATGCGCCACCAATGCGCCAGGCACGAAGACGCCCAACGGTGTCGTGGAAGCGGAGTAGCACATCCACCCAGCATTCTCACGTTCGGGCGGCTCCAAGCAAGAATCCATCAAGAGGCTGCCATGCAGGTCGTGCCAGAACTTTGGCCCGTTGACCAGAATGCGAAGGGCTGCGACGGCGCCATGCCACGGATGCGATGCTAGGCGGCGGCCGACCTTCGTATAGCTCCAGCCAGGCAGCCAGCACGACACTCAACAATGAGCCCATGCATTGTCTCCGCGATCCCAGCAGCACATCAACCCGTTGACGAGGATGCGGACAGCCGTGAGCGACGGCGCAACAGCACGGATTTGCTGAGTGAAGTGGCCGATTCCGCCATAGCTCCGCAAGCAGCCACCAAGGTGTGAACGGTGATTGCATGATTGCATTAGCCAAGCCGTCGCGATACTTACACCACTTCGATCCGTTCAGGAGAATGCAGAGCTCCGCGATGACACGGCGCCACAAAGACACCCAACGTTGTCGTCACCTGCGACGAAGCGCGCCAAGTTCAAAGCAACATATGCATCCAGTACCTGCTCAGGTGCTGCATAGCTCGACAGATGCGTGCCAGGCCGCGCACCGCAACCCAGCAGGTTGCTCGATCGCCGTCGCAACTACGAAAGACCGCGATGGTGCGGCGCCATGGACGTGCCAGTTGTCGCCCTTGATGCAAAGCGGGAGAGTGTAATACCTTTGTAGCGCTAAACGGCCACGCGCTCTTGTCCATGGTGTAGCACTTCCCAGGTGTCGGCAAAAACTACACATAGCCCAATTGAAATGTCGTCGGCCCGCAGGGCATCACGCACGAGCTCAGGAAGCATTCAGAGATCGCGTGCACCAGCCAGACCACAGCCAACTTGGTCGACTTAAGTGGTCTACACCGTCACCGACGAGAATGTAGCGTCACGAAGGCACCTATCGTCGTCATCGTCGCCCTCCCTCAATGAGAAACGCCAAGCAGCGCACAGCGCGCAAGCTATCGACGCCTCCACCCGTACACCTCTTCAGATGCCATGGGCTTGCTGCTTGTGGACCATGCGCGCGTGCAGATGAGCGCGATGGGCGCCATGGGATATTACCCGGAGGAAGTGGGGTTCTCGCGCGTGCAAGCGCTGCGACTGCGACTGCAAAGCATTGCGTGCACGGACACAAGCACGATCGTCGACTTATCCAGCGCCGAACTGTCGAACGACGCGGACCTCGTGGAGCTCAAGAAGCGCCTCAAGGTGAGCGCCGTGGGCATGAGCAGCACGGGCCTTGTCAGCAGTCGCAGTCGACCGCAGAAGGCAGCTGACGCCTCAGCCTCGCCGACGTCCTCTGGGCGTGACATGGGGCTCTTTGAGGCGCTGGCGCTCAAGCGACCCTACGACGCAATCATCTGCTGCGCCGACGGCGAGGACGCCAAGTTCCGGCTCAACGAGATCTCGCTGCAGCTCAGTCTGCCGCTGCTGGATGTTGACATCCCGCCCAGCAATGTCAAGATCAGTCTGCGCGCCGTGCTCCCAGGACACACGTGCTGCCTCCAGTGCATCCGC
>JAASGO010000528.1:0-20676 GCA_023334245.1 Globisporangium cederbergense
GTAGATAGTTACAACAAATTCAGCAGTTGATACTCAAGTCGAAGTTCACCAACGCTTCCTTCTTCCTTATCGCGAATCATGGCGTCTTTCGCCTACTTTCCGACCGGGTACTTGCTCTTCTTGACAGGCTTGATGCGCGCCTTCTGCTTGCGCGCGTAGCTCACCCAGCGGATGATTTCGGGGTGCGCCATGATCTTCTCGAGCGTGTTGAACTCGCGCGCGAGCGTCCGCTCATCCTCCGTCGAATGGATCTTGCTGTGGCACTGGCGGCAGATCATGACGCATGTGTTCAGAAACTCGCGCGTGTAGCCCTGCTTGAGATACCGCGAGTGTGTGACGCGGGGCGTGAGGTGGTGCGCCGTCAAGTTCATCGGTCGCTCGCACATCTCGCACAGGCCGCTCGCGTCGAGCTCGCTCTCCCTGTCGGCGCGGTCTTCGTCCAACACGACGTCCTCCATGAGCACCACCTGCTTCTTCCCAAACTCGGTGAACTCTATCTCGAGGTGGAAAGGTGGACCCCGCGGCTTTTGCTTCTTTTTCGTGGTCATCTTCTGGGTGCCCGTGGCATTCTCATCCTCGTCCTTCGGTGCGATTTGCAGTGAGATCACCGCCGGATGCCACTCCTCATCTTCCTTCAGCACCGCCAGACAGCGCTTGCCGACCGCGTACTGGACACGTAGACTCTCAATGTGTGCTTCTCTGCGTCGAGCCTTCTCATCTTCTTGGCTGACCTCCGACGGCCTCAGCAACGTCACTAGTTGTGTAGAGAGCTCCTGAAGACTGCCGCTCTTCAGGAACGACGACGACGCGCCGTCGAGCGTCTCCAGCAAGACAGCAGTCAACGCGGTTGCGTCTGCGCTTCCGTGCTCGTCTGCAGCGTCGAGCACCAGCTCTGCGACATACTCGAGCTCTTCCTCCTGCATCTGAAGGGACGCGTGCTGCTTAAGAAGCACGCAGATCGCCTCGGGGTTCGGCTGCTCGTCGGTCATTTCGTGTGGTTTTGGTGTCTCGCTTGTCAATCGTGAAAATGAACGACTCCAAAAATGAAAATGAGTGCAACTTTTGGAGACCAGCACTCTTGGTGAAAGGTGAGTGTTGGTGGGAGAAGTTCCGCTGTCCACAGCGAACGCGCTGAGAGTGTGGGGCTCTGTGTGGCGATCTTCATGCAGCGGATGAGTGCATGAAGTATTTGTAAGATTGGAAGCATCTCTAATCAATCCATGCACATGTATGTATGTACCTTGCAAAATGTTCGCATAGCTCAGCTGATTCGCTCCCTCCTTCCCTACACGAGCTGGCGCTGCTTGGTCTCGGGCAGATAGACCCAGAAGAACGCGAGGCACGCGACGTAAGTGGCCCCATAGGCGAAGAACGTCGCGGCCGTGCCGAACTTCTCAAAGAGCGATAGCAGCGTGCCGTTCACGAGCAGCGAGATGAGTGACATGGCGAACGTGCAGTAGCTCATGTACTTGGCGCGGTAGCTGCTGTCCTGGAAGAGCTCGCTCAGGATCACGACGAAGAGGATGCTTGGGCCGATTGCCGCGAAGACGTTGAGCACCGCGAAGGTTGCCATGACGCTTGAGGATGCCACAGCGTTGTTAGCAAAATCCTCGTCGGTTGAGTACTTGGCGAAGATCGCACCGCTGAGCAAGAAGCAGATGCAGACGACCACCAGGCAGAGCAGGTAAAGCTGGCGGCGAGGATACCGATCGATGAGGAACCGCGCCGCGAAGAGCACCGACACGACCGCAACAAGCGAGCAGATAAGGCCAAAGACGTTGGCGTCCTTGCGCGTGTAGTCCGCGACGGTTTTGGCAATGATCTCCGGGCCGTAGAAGAGCGACGCGTCCACGCAGTTGTTCACGTAGGCCAGGAGGATACCAATGAAGAGCTCCAAATGCGGACGCGGTCGCGCCGACACGTTAGGCTGCACAGACGCAGACGCCTCGCTGTGTGAGCTGGTGCGGGTTGTCAGCTCATCCTCGTCGTCGTCATCTGCGGCGCTCTCTAGGTCGAAAAGCTGTGGGTTTTCCTTCCAGCGCAGCCACTTGAGGCTCTCGGGGAAGTGAAAATGGAAATTGTAGAACACGTAGAGCGCTGGCAGGCTCCCGAACGCCAGGCACGAGCGCCAGTTCTCGCTCACGAGGATCATGAAGAGATACGGGAATGCCACGCCCGAGTTCACACTGTATGGAAGAGATACACAATGGTTGGTTAGCATGCGTTGACAATTGAACCAAGAGCAGCCCAAGACGAGCCAGCCATTCGTACCCGAGCTGGAAGAGTGTGAGGAACGTGCCGCGACTGTCCGAGCTGACCGACTCACTGATGTACATGGGGATCAATAGAATCGAAAGTCCGTTTCCAACACCCGAGAGCAGTCGCCAGATAAAGAGGGTTGTGAAGTTTGTGCTAAACATGCTCGAGAGCAGCGCACCAAAGATTGAGCACGCGCATGCGAACAGCGCAGTGGATTTGCGTCCATAGGCGTCGGCCAAATATCCGCCGACGAGCATCGAGCTGGCATCGCTCAGTGTTGCTGTGGCACTGATGATCTCTTCTTGCGACGACGACAGCGTCAAGTCATCGCGGATGTACTGGAGCGACGCCGCCAGACTGTGTTCGACATGGTAGACAGACACACAGACGATAGTACGTTTTAACGCATAAATCCGACCACAATAGTGAGACAACCACTATGCCACTGCGTACCTGACGTTGTAGCCGTAGATGAGGCCGCCGATGATGCTGAAAAGCGCCCACTTGCGGCGCTTGTACGCGCTCATCTCTTCCGGCTGGTGGCAGCGGGAGCCGCTCATACCAGCGTACGATCCGCCAGCACCGCCAATATGTTCGCCATCGCCGCGGCGCTTCTGATGCTCGCGCAGCCGCAGCAGCTCCCTCTTCTCGCTCTCGTCCACGTCCGCAGCCGCCAGTATCACCATCGCACTGTCGCCTGCGCCGTCCTCTGTTGTCCCAACTTCGGCGCCACTCGGCATTTGCGTGTCGGAAAATGACGCCTGCTCGTCGTCGTCAACAAAAAAGGACCCAAAATAGCGAAACGTCAACTTTCTTTTTTACACGAATCATAGAGGTCCATCTACAAAAGTCCACGATGTAATTGGATAAAATCAACATTACATATTATACACCAACCACTGCCTTCCAAGCAGAATTAATACATTTTTATAACCAATAAAAATGCGCTACAAGTGAAGCAATTTCTCATTGGTGGAAAAAAATGACTCAACTGGTGGCATGCTCTCATTGGTTGAAACTGGTGCGCACAATTTGTGACTGTTCTAACCCTACACCCAATTTGGACACACCTATTTGATAGATTTGTAAATTTTCCAAATTATTTGGTTGTAAAACCCGCTTTTATGCCGAAAAGAACCCACTTTACGTGTCGCCTTGCTCGACGCCCGCGCGGCTCTTTCCCCCCTCGTCCCCCTAATTTACATCCGAGCTTGAAGCGCAGGAGACGAGATCCGACGCAAGTAAGACGAGCGATGGCGAGCGGCGGCGTGTCCAACGAGCGCTACTGCACGGTGCTGCTGCAGCCGGCAGCCGGCAGCGAGAAGGCGCTGCCTCCAAGCCAGGACGAAATCCTCAAGGGGCTCGAGTCGCCGAAAGTGGAGCTCAAGATCAAGGCCGTCAAGTCGGCGATCCTCGGGCTGCTGCACGGCGAGAAGTTCCCCAAGGTGCTCATGCACATCATCCGCTTCTGCTCCACGCAGAGCGACCACTCGCTCAAGAAGCTGCTCATGATCTACTGGGAGATCGCGCCCAAGTTCGAGCAGAGCGCGGAGGTGTCGGGGGCGGCACCCGGTGCGCCTCGCCCGCCGCCAAAGCTGCTTCCGGAGATGATCCTCGTCTGCAACGCGCTGCTGAACGATCTGAACCACCCGAACGAGTACATCCGCGGCTGTATGTTGCGCTTTCTGTGCAAGATCAAGGAGAAGGAGATCCTCGAGCCGCTCAAGGACGCCGTGAAGGGCAACCTCGAGCACCGCCACTCGTACGTGCGCAAGAACGCGGTCATGACGGTCTACACAATGTACAAGACCTTCGGCGACCTGCTCATCCCGGACGCACCCGAGCTCATCGAGCGCTTCATCCAGAACGAGAGCGACACGGGCGCGCGCCGCAATGCGTTCATCATGCTCTTTGACTGCGCGCAGGATATCGCGGTGAACTTTCTCATGAACACGATGGACCAAGTGCCCAAGTTCGGCGACGGCTTCTCGCTCGTGATCCTCGAGATGACGCGCAAGGTGTGTCGCCAAGACCCGGCGCAGAAGTCGCGCTTCGTGCGCTGTATCTTCCAGCTGCTCAACTCGGCGTCTCCGGCAGTGAGTTACGAGGCCGCGTGGACACTCGTGACGCTCTCGTCGGCACCCACGGCTGTGCGTGCGGCCGCCAAGACGTACTGCGGCCTGCTCAATTCGCAGAGCGACAACAACATCAAGTTGATCGTGCTGGATCGCCTCGCGGACCTCAAGAAACACCACACGAAGGTGCTACAGGAAATCCTCATGGACATCATGCGCGCGCTGTCGTCGCCGAGCATCGACATTTGCAAGAAGGTGCTGGAGATCGCCATGGACCTCGTGTCCGTGCGCAACATTGAAGAAGTGGTGAACCACTTAAAGCGCGAGGTGGTCAAGACGCAGGACAAGAGCCTCGAGAAGAGCGGCGAGTACCGCCACCTGCTCATCCAGGCGATCCACTCGTGCGCCGTCAAGTTCCCGGACGTCGCGAATCATGTCGTGCACCTGCTCATGGAGTTCCTTAACTCGGACGGCGCCATGGACGTGATCTTGTTCGTGCGCGCCATGTGCGAGTCGTACCCGGACCTGCGTGAGAGCATCCTGCAGAAGCTGCTCATCTCCTTCGCAGACATTGCGCTCGCCAAGGTCTATCGCGTCGCGCTCTGGATCCTGGGCGAGTACTCATCGGACCTCAAGGACGGCATCGACAGTGACACGTCGATCATTCAAGCGGCCAAGACGATCTTTAACGCGCTCGGCAGCTTGCCGTTCGCCACGGAAGCCATGCTGAAGGCCCCAACGCCAGAAGTTGAAGAAGCCGCCGGTGGTGCGGCCTACAAGCCCGTGACGAAGAGCGTTGTGCTTGCGGACGGCACGTATGCGACTGAGACGTCGTACACGTCGACGAAAAAGACGGTCGTGGTGGAAGAGGAGAACATGCCGGGCCTGCGCAAGCTGATCCTGGGTGGCGACTTCTTCTTGGGTACTGCGGTTGCATCGACACTAACCAAGCTGTGTCTGCGCGCGACGGGCGGCAACCCGACGGCAGCGAGCGGTGGTCCGCTAAAGCACCTGGTGCTCGAGTCGTCGCGCTACATGGTCGCGATCATTAGCTACGGTGAGTCGAAGGACTCGAAGCACGACATCGACGAGGACTCGACGCAGCGCATCCTGGTTGGCGTGCGCATCCTGTTGGACCCGCAGTGCACGCAGGCGACGCACAAGATCATCACGGAGGAGTGCCGCCAATCGTACCGCCAGTTGCTGGACGCGCAGAAGGCGCTTGAGGCCGAGAACGAGTCTCCCGAGGAGCCCGTGACGCAGGCCGACGATCTCATCAGCTTCCGCCAGCTGCGGGGCAAGAAGGCGCTCGGATCCACAGACATCGACATTGACGACGGCGCAGACATCAACCGCGCGCTCGGCCAGGACGGCTCGAACGAGTACTCGGGCAACCTGCGCCACGTGCACCAGCTCACGGGTTTCGCGGACCCAGTGTACGCCGAGGCATACGTGACCGTGCACGACTACGATATCGTGCTGGAGATCCTGGTCGTGAACCGCCTGCCGCAGACGCTCAACAACCTGTCGGTGGACTTGTCGACGATTGGTGACCTGAAGATGGTCGAGCGCCCGCAGCCGCAGACGATTGGTCCACTCGACCAGCGCACGATCCGCGCGAACATCAAGGTGTCGTCCACGGAGACGGGCCACATCTTCGGTACGATCGTGTACGACTCGAGCTCGGGCGCCGAGAAGACGTACGTGAACCTGAACGACATCCACTTAGATATTATGGACTACATCCAGCCGGCGACGTGCACGGACTCGGAATTCCGCGCCATGTGGGCCGAGTTCGAGTGGGAGAACAAGGTGGCTGTGAACACGGAGATTACGAACGTCTTCCAGTTCTTGCAGCACATCGTGGACAAGACCAACATGCGCTGTCTCACGCCCACGGCGTCGCTCGGCGGGGACACGAACTTCCTGGCCGCGAACCTATACGCCAAGAGTGTCTTTGGTGAGGACGCGCTCGTGAATCTGAGTGTGGAGAAGCAGGACAAGGGTCGCATCGTCGGGTATATCCGCATCCGCAGCAAGACACAGGGTATCGCACTGAGTCTGGGTGATCGCATCACGGCCGTGCAGCGCGGCAAGGAGGACCAGAACAAGCGCAAGCAGGTGGTGTCGTAGAAGAACAAGAGGAGTTGGGGTGGTTGATGCAAGTGCTGACGAATGCAAGGAACAGGAGCAGGACAATGTGAGGCCACTGGAAGACAAGATGATGAAGAAGAAGAGCAACGCCCAGTACTGAGTGGTGAGTGGCAACCAACCTGCATGAGATTTCACGGTATGTTTTGAGAGTTAACCAGAAAGCAAACAAGCAGCAGCAGGCAGCGAACAAGCAGAAGTCTCGTGTGGTCAGGAGATCAGGATGACGATGAAGAAGAAACTCAATGGACGCTGCGGTTTGTTTGTTTGTTTTTATATTCTATCGCGCATTTCATTTCAACGTTGTCGGTGGCTCTAGTTTTTGTAACCTCGTTCAGTATTATGGCTCACAGTTTCAACTTCGTGTGCTGGCGTCTCGACAATGGCGATCGTGTACGAGTCCTGGTGCTTACCATCGCCCTGGCTTGTGCGGTGCATGTGGACGCCCCACTCGGGGCCAAACACGCGCAGGTTGTCTGCCGTGCCCACGACGTACGGGAATCGCGCGTCACCGTTGGCGAAGGTCGGCTGCGTCGTGTCGCGCACCGTGAGCTCGATCTCGACCGTGAGCTGCTCGCCATTCTCCGTCGCGATCGAGAGCTGCCGGTCGAACCAGGCGCCAAGCCGCTGCGGCACCATTACCACCGGGATCTCGGACTCCTTCGTTGTGGTGCCTTCATCTCCGCCACTTGCCTTGTCGTCGTCGTCGCTAGCGGCGTCCTCGTTGGTCCCACTGCCGCCCATAACCATGACGCGGTCGCCGTCTTCGTTGTTCACGACGATTATGCCTAGCGCGCCTCGTCTTGCGGCGTTCCGCGCCTTGCTCTCGAAGAAGCACACGCCGCGCGTCGCGACGACGATCTTGCCCTTCACATGGTCGTTCGCGAGCCAGCCGCAAGCGTCCAGGGGCTTGGCGATCTCGAGCTCCGCCATGGGGAACACCTGCGAGTGCGCCAAGCGATTCGTCAGTCCAAAGCCCGCGCCGACGCACGGGAAGCTGTAGTGCAGCTCGGGCCGCTGCTCGCGCTGTGACGAGATGAGCACGTTCAGACGACAGCTGCGCTCAACGGGGAGCGTGAGGTCGTACTTCATCTCGTACACCAGGTGCCTTGTGGACTCGAGCTCGGCGTCCAGGTCGTCCTCCGAGTGGTGTATGACGGTCTTCGTGGCTGTTTCCGTGGCAGTGACGTCGTCGTAGCCGAACTCAAAGTCCAGTTGCTGCAGCTCCTTGCCCGAGGACACAAGCACGTGCACAGCGTCGCCCACGCCAGAGGACTCAAGCCACTCGCCGGTGTCCTCGCGCGTAAAGCGCATCGAGTGCTCGAGCTGGTCGATGCGGAACTGGCCGAACTTGGCGCCGCCGTAGATCGACTTGAACGACTTCTTGCCAAAGTACTCCTCGCGATTCTCGTCCATGAGGCTCTTGATCCACGCACTATCCTTCGGGTCCATGCTGCTGTCGATCTTCACGAGGTCCTCGATACTCGCAGTCGTGAGCGTGCCGTCGACCTTGAACTGGCCCAGCGTCTTGCCCAGGCGCCTCTCGAGCTCGGGCAGCCACGATTCAAGCGTGTCCAGATCGCCTTTTTTAGTCTTTTTCTGCTGCTGCTTGTGACTCTCAACCCGAGTTGCGGTCGTCGCGGCGGGTGTTGAGGTCAGCGTCGTCGTCTTGAGTGAGCTCGGTGACGTCGTCGCGGGTTGGCAGCGCTCGGTGCGCGCAATAGCCGTGCTTTCGTAGCCCATTTGATAGTTGAAGAGGTCCCAGAACGTGTGAGGGGGGCACTGCAGCTGATTCATCTTGTACACACTCAGGCCCACGACACCAGCAGCAGTTGTTGCTTGTGCGGTTGTCTCATTATCCTCTGTTGACAATGTCGCTGTTGTTGTTGTTGTACTAGCTGGTGCTGAGCTCGCACTCTGGTTGGCCGCCGCGAGCTTCTCGGCAAAGATGATCGGGTCCACGAGCTTCGCCGGCAGGATCGGGAATGGATGCGCCTCGGTGGTCATCACATAGGCGCCTTTGCGGTAGAAATGCGACGTGTCGAAAAGCAGGATAAGGTACTTGCACGTCTCGGAGAGGAAGAACGAGGGCATGTTGTCCTCCTGCTCCTTCGTCTCGATATCCGCGATCGTCGCATAGCCGCATTTTGTCTTGGCGTGTTTCTGCAGCGAGTGCACAAAGTGCGCGCCGGCCCGCAGCCAAGACGAGTCCCCCGTCGCCTCGTGCATGTAGAACGTCGACTCGATGAGCTCCGGCCGCAGCGGGTACCGCGAGCCTCGCCCTCGCAGCGGCTTCCACTCGAGCACGTTAAACTGCTCCGGGATGAACCCGAAATCCCGCCAGATGCGATAGAACGAGTTCATGGACTTGGTCGCCGAGTTCAGATGGCCTATGGACGCCTGCATACCCGGCCAGAAGGCCGCGAGGTTCTCAAAGACGACGCTCCCGTGGCCACAGCCAGACCACATGGACACGTCGGCGTACCAGTCGCCATGAAGATTGTGCTGCAAAACGGCCGGGTACACGCTCGCAAACATCTCGAGCGACTCCTCATCGTTAAAAGTCATGTACATCTTGAAGAGGTACTCATAAAAGCTGTCTGAGTTGGAGCCGGGGCCAGAGACCGTCTCGGTCCAGTCGCCCGTCTTCGTGTCGATGTGTTTGCCCAACAGCCCGAGTGACGAGCGCCGCCTAAAAAGCGCGCGTACAGCTCCACGCGCCGCATTTGCGTACTTTGGATCGCTCGTGAGCACGCTCAGCATCGTGAACTCCATGGAGAGCGAGCCGGCGCCGGCGGTGGACGCGATCGTCGTCTCGCCCATGGGTACACCTTTGCGCAGGTTCACCGTGCCGTACGGGATGCCCGTGGGCGTCTCGAAGGCCGGCATGAGGCGGTCGCCCAGGTCGATCGCGAGCTGCAGCAGCTCATTCTTGTACACGTCCGGCGGGTACAGCGCGAGCTTCTCGTCCAGGGCGAACAAGTGCGCCGACAGTAGGCCGCCAAGTACACGGATCGTCGTCTCGAAGACCGAAACCTCCGTGTCGAGATCAAAGTTGGCGCGCGAGACTACGAGTTTGACCGCGTGCTGGAACTCCTTGGCGTCCTGGAGAATCGCGAGCGTGTCGAGCGTGTCGATGAGTGTCAGCATCTGTATCTTGCCCAGCTCGAAGGTCTCCCCGCGGCACGAGATCGGCAGTAAAGCGTCCAGCGGGTACGCGTTCTCCAGATACCCGTAGTACGCGTGGTAGAACATGTCCTTGACGGTCGCGGCCAGTACGAGGCGCTCCTCTTCGCTCACGCGCATGGACGCGCCCAGTACGTACTGGTCCTTTTGCATGAGCCCGCACGCCACGGGGGAGCACACGGTCATAGTGTACTGACACACCGACGGCTCGGTGATCTCCTCGATATACGTCTCGTTCGCGCGGTACACACAGCACTTGTAGTTGATGTCGACCACCCTCGTCTGCTGCTGTTGCTGTTGACCAAGATCCGCAGGACAGGCGTCGCCGCGCGCGTACTGCTGCTGCGCGTAGTAGCCGCTGTAGTCCGGATTGCGCAGGCGCGATAGGTTCTCGGCTGGGTGGATGCGCAGCACCTGAGGCGTCCCCGTCGCGTAGCGTCCGAGTACGACGCTCGCTTTTTGTTCGTCCCCTGTCGTAGACGGGTGATACTGGCGCACGCTTGCGTCAACGCACCACTCGTAGTGCCACCAGTTGCCTGCCTCGTGGTACTTGAGGCACTGCACGCCGCTCAGATGGCGCCGAAAGCGGTTCTTGAACGACTTGTAGCTTTTTCCCGAGAGCGCGCGCAGGCCGCTGAAGTGCATGATCGTGTCCTCATCGTATGCCTCATGCGCGAGTGCAAACGAGTAGGAAGACGGTGCCTGGCGCGTCTGTCCACAGGCTACTGGTACGAGGAGCGCGCCCAGAAGCACTAGAACGAGTAGCTGTGTGGGGACAGGACGCGAGGAGCCGCTGGGGGCAGAGCGACGCATCGCGGAGCGTTCGCTCGGTTGACGCCGCTTGTCATGTTGCCACGCAACCATCGCATAATGCTCTTTATGGAGGGTTCTGGTGAGGAAAACCTTCATAGCCTGAGTCTTGCTTGAATGTCACTATTCGGATGTCACTATGTGGACGAAAGCTGCTTTCGCTCTAGTGCCCATTTGAACGCGCGCGTCACAAAGTAAAGTGCTCTCACATTTTGAAAAAAACGAGACTCGCAACACGAAATGATGCGGACTCGCGCGCGGCTTCCGGTGCTGCGCCTGGCGCTCTGCACGGCGCTGCTGCTGCTGCTACTCTGCGCTCACGTGCACCCGCAGGCAACACACAAGAGCAAGAGACGTCCGTGTGCTGCTACTCTTTGCCTGCTCCCATCTGGGTGTGTTGTGGCAAGTAGATCTCATTCTGTTTGGAATTTGTGTGTCGATTGACTGGGTGCAGATGCCGCGGGGAGCAAGCACAGCGAGTCATCCCTGTGGCTGGACGAGGGCTTCGAGACGAGCGCAATGCTGACCGACTGGGAGGCGCAGGAGACGTTCTGCTTCTACGAGAACGCGACGCTGCGCATCCGCCTAGATCCGCTCAACAGGTGCGTCACGCCATCATGTGCCACAGTACGATTTCAGTGGGTTAATTCCCTCCAACTGTCCTATTTACACGTGTCGCTTTCCTTCATGACCACTAGCACGCTGCAACCATACGTCGTGCGCGCGTTCGGGCAGTCGAAAGAGGCGCATGAGATCCACGACTTCCTCGTCGACAAGATGTCCAAGCTCCAGGTTTGCAATATGTGTAGTTTCTGCCATGTGATTGCGAGACTGGCGTTTAATTGACTGACATCTTTCACATTGTGCGTCTTTCCAGGAATATGCATGGCCCTTCCGGTCGTTCTTCTGGGCCTGGAGCGACCTACGCGTTGTTGTCAAGAGCCCGCACCATGAAGAACTGCAGTTCGCCTACACGCGCTCGGCTGGCATGCTTTGCCGTGGAATGTTCATGGCTGACCAGTCCGCCCCCATGCTGGTGAAATACATTCCCGACTACGCCATTGAGTACCTGCAGACCGCGATCCGATTCCTCTGTAAGTTGTTATGACCACCTGCCTTAGCCCAACGCAACCACACTGACTCACTATTGCCTTGTATGTTTAGCTACTATCCTCTGTGAGAACTGCGTCCACGGATGCACCCGGGAGTGCATTCCACTCAGCAACGGCGCATGCATGGTCGTACTCAGCCCGTACCACGCGCCATGCGTGACTGTGAGTGCGCCAACCAAGCCGTTCCTGTCGTCCACCACGCCGACGTTGCCGTTCAGCTTGTCGTTCCAGACAGGTACGTTTTACATGTGCTGCTGAATTGTTTGTTCTGCTGTGACGAGGCCTTTCATCGCATTCTCTTTGTTGTCATTTTCGTAGTGCTCTCGTCGCTCTTCGTGCAAAATTTTTTCCTCGGTCTCTTCCTCTTCTACTCGTCGGAGCGATTGTCGCGCTCACGCACGTTCCACTACTTTTTGGGCGCGTCGATCGGCATTTGCTTCTCGGCGATGCTGGCGCTTTACTTCTTTTCGCGCCAGACGCGTGCAGCAGCAAAAATGGTGCCAGGCGCTCAGTTCCTGCAGAGCATCGGCTCACTTGTGTCGTTCGCGGTGCCGTTCACGAGCTTCGTGCTTATGCCATCGATCTACAAGCTCGTGTCGTGGGGACTGAGCTACCTGGCGTACATCTGGTCGTGCGAGGAGCTGCTTGGGGTCCCGCACCTGGGCAAGATTTACTTCTTCTTCTTCGGCTTCCTGGGCTTCGTGCTCGTGTGGTGGAACCAGTGGGGCGCTACCCCAAAGAGCGGCGTCACACAGGACCAAGAAGAGATCGAAGAGCTCGGGTACTTGGACGAAGACATGCCGCTGACAACGTCGCAGATGGCGCTATCGCGCTTCCTAAAGCTCGTTGGCGCCGGGCTCCTGTTCTACAGTACGTCGTCCACGGAGATCTCGCTGCTGCTGGTGCTTCTGGTCTCGCTGACGCGTCTGTTCCAGTTCCTCGCCACAACGTTTTACTTCTGGTACCACTACGAGGTGTGTTTGACTTGTAGGCTTGAGGCTCGGGTGCTGAAGTTTGATGCTAAGCTCCGTGTGATCTTGTTATGTTATCACAGCGAGCGGGTCGTCACAGCGTGCTGATCTCCAAGAAGGAGTTTGAGAAGCAGGCGGTTTCGGAGACGGAGAAAGCGCTGAAGCAGCTGCAGGACTTTTTGCAGAAGAACCCGGACGAGCTAGACAAGGTGAGTGAGGATAACGAAATCCGCTTGCGGCGCTTTATGAAGGGCCGCAACCACATGGACGTCGCAACCCGAGACTCAGCACTCAGTGCGCGCCAGCGGGCGCAGCAGTCCATGTGGACGCGCTGTAGTATCCAGTAACAAGCTTCAACCGGTAGAAACAGAGAGAGCGAGTGAATGGTGAGAGAGGCGTCAAGTTGCGGTTTGTGATGTGGTCCCCTTTCCTCCTTTCCTTCTCTATCAGAATGACAAGTTGATGTGCGAACAAACACAGGCATAAATAGCAAGTTTATTAACGAACGTACGTGTGTGCAGCCGCCTCTCAAGCTGCTTCTTTTTCCTACTTTCTCAGAGGTCAACCTACTTCCAGAAAAGTCAGGACTCCGAGACCTCCCGCTACTTGCAGAGCACGGCCGAGATGAGCATGCTAAATGACGACTTGCGGCGCTTCTTGTGGGGGTTTGACAGCACTGACGTGTCTTCGTTCTCGTCCACCTCTCCGTCCTCCATGTCTTCATCTTCGTCCAGTTCTTCGTCCAGGTCTTCGTCGTCTTCTTCGTCATCCTCGTTAAAAATCCCGTGTGCCTTTGACTCGAGCCGAATCGTCTCTTGGAGCTTCTGCCAAGAGTACCCTGTGGGCTTTGGCGATGGGGACGTCGTGGTCTGCGGGCTTCGGATGTTGATCGGTGTCAACGCCACCATGGACTGCCGCATTTCACGGCTGATCGTCGGCAGATTGCGAATCGGAGGCACGCAGGGCGTCGTGGTGAAGACTTCTTGAGGTGCACTACCGTCTTCTTGCTTGATCTGCGGCAGGGAAATGCGCGGAGCCAGCGAGCTCACGGGCGGAAGCAGCGCAGTCGTCTTTGGCGACTGAAGCTGCACTCGAGAAGCGGCCGCTCGCCAAATCTTCGATGGCGTAATCAGCTTTGCTGGGAGATCGGCTCCAGTGGCTGAACGCACAGGAGGTGGCGGCGTCGAAGACCCTAGTGGCGGAGTGGTGCTCGAGTTGCTGCTGATTGTCGTGGCCCCACCAGTTGAAACGGCAGGCTGCGTTCGACCTCCATGTGCAAAGCAGTATCCGCCCTTGCGAGCAGTAGTGGTACATCCGTCGATGACGCAGCGCTTGCCGCCGCCATGTGCGATGCACTTTCCTCGACTCACCGCGCTGTTTGCACATCCGCCGACCGCGCACTTCCGACCGCCGCCATGAGCTTTGCACAAGCCCATACGCTGGGCGCTGCTGCGGCAGTCGTCGACAGTACAACGCTTGCCACCGCCGTGAGCGATGCAGAGTCCTCCAGTCTTTGCGCTGCTCTTACAATCCTCAACACTGCAGCGCTTTCCACCGCCGTGTGCGCGACAGAGATCGCCGCTCACAGCGCTGCTCTTACAGTTGGGCACTTGGCACCGGTGACCGCCGCCGTGTGCGATGCAAAAGCCGCCTTTCTTGGCGCTTGAGCTGCAGCCTCGCATCTGGCAGCGGCCGCCACCGCCGTGGACGTAGCACAGCCCTCGACTCTGCGCACTGCTCATGCAATCTGGGATCTTGCATCTGCGTCCACCTCCATGAGCGCGACAGAGACCTCCAGAGGCCACGTGCTTGGTGCAGCTCGGGTGTTTGCACTTACGACCACCGCCGTGCTGGACGCACAGATTTCGACTCACCGCGCTACTCGGGCAGTTTAGCTCGTTGCAGCGCCGTCCGCCGCCGTGCGCAACGCACCTCCCGCCCGAGACGACGTGCTTTCGACAGCCAGGCTCTTGGCAGCGCGTGCCGCCGCCGTGCATGGGGCAGAGGCCTCGACTGCGAGCGCCATGTTCGCATCCAGGCTCGCTGCATTTCTTGCCGCCGCCGTGGGCGAGACAGAAACCTCCGGCCATAGCGCTACTCTCGCATGAGGCGGCCTGACAGCGTCGCCCTCCACCATGTGTGATGCAGAGCCCACCGGTCTTCGCTCGTCGCGTACAGTTCTCGCCTGAGCAGCGCTGAGCGTCCGGAGTGTGGAAACTGCTCTCGGACGAGCCCATGTCCTCCTCCGCATCGTCAGAGTCTTCTTCAAGTTCGTCATCTTGCGAGTCGTAGCTGTGGTCGCTGTCAAACTCGAACTCGTCGTCGTCACCCATGTCGTCCTCGGTCGTGGACTCGCTTCGACGGACGCGCTTGGTGGCGCTGTGGGGATGGATCAGCGAGTTGCTCGGGGGGCTCCGGAGCTCCGAAAGGTTAGTGCTAAGGTCGTGTGCAGTGGCACCCTGGAGACTGAGTGGTGGCTTGGCCTTGGACTGCATTGTCTCTTGTCTGCTTGTGTGTAGCTCTTCAAGTTGCCGTGTGTCAGTTCTTGCGTAGCTTTTCGCTTCTTGTTACTTTGTTTTCTCCTGTCGCTTGTCGCTTGAGCTCTTGGGCGCCGATTCGCAAATGTCGTCGTCGTCGTGCAAGGCGCAAAGCGGGCAACACAAGGGAGGCGAGCCGAAAGAAATGCACTTGCTACACGTCTAGTAGAGTAGTGCGCGCGCAAGTCGAATTGCGTGGCGAGCGTGAGTGAAAGAGTGAGCGAACAGGCGCGAGCATCGCAGCCTCGCAAGCCCGCCAACAAACAACCAAGCAAACAAGGACAGCAACAGACAAGCAAGAGGGGTTGTTGGTTGTGTTGTTTTTGCTTGCTTTCTAATCTCTGGAAGGCTTGCGCCCCCGAGAGAAGGCGCAAAAACGGCGGAAAGAGACGCCGCGTGACCCAGAAAGCAGGGCATTTTGGCTCGGGACGCGGCGCTTTGCCAAGAGAAAAGGGGGCGGAATAACGATCGCGTCGCAGGGCAATTCGATGGGAGGAGAAGGGTTGTGATCGCCTGGTCCCTGGCTGATAGACACACAATAGAGCAAGTAAGCCAACAAATTAGTGTGCGCAAGTGCAAGCAAGTGACAGGTTTCAACACGTGCTTCTTGTTAGCTAGCTTTGCTAGCGTCCCTGTCTCGCTTGCGTGGGAACAAATTTGCAAATGCACGCAAGCCTTTAGGCATTCATTCATTCATTCATTCATGAGCGATTGAGTTCACCCAGTTGTTTGACGGCTTGCGCGTTTTGTTGAGGCTTTGTTTGTTTTTGTCGTGTGCCCCACCCCCTAGTTGACAAGCAACAAGTGGTCGCGAGTGTTCAGAATCTGTTGTTCTGAGCTGGTGGCGGATTCGGGCGACGGCTAAGAATAGCTTTCTTCGATTTCGCAGACGACCGCTGGCTGTCGGTTGTGGGTTGCTTGCTGTTTGTTGTTCCGACACTTGATAGGCAACCACGTGGCCATTCAGCAACCCTTGTGACGCGCTTGCTGTGCCGCCTGCGATCCTTCCTTCAATGTGTCCCGCTGCAGTTTCGCAGCCAACAGCAACAGACGCATCAGCAGCAGCAGTGCGCCCATTGCGACCACCGCGATGAGATGAAGCTAACCATAAAGCAGTAGCAGCCAAGAGGTGCGAGTGATATGGTGGCTGTGTATTTATGCACTGTCTATTCGCCCTACCCTCCTCCTATTCGTGCGCCTTATCGATCTTGATCTCGAGCATCACAACGCTCTTGCGGTTCTGGCGCTCGAAGAAGTTGGGCACCACGAGCTCGTACATACGCACACCGCTAGCCGCTGAAGCGTTGTTGTCATTGTCGCTGCCACTGTCGAAGAACTGGCCGAGTGAGATGGTCGTCGAGCCGATGAGATCGTCCTTGGTGAAGCGGTCGTGGTCGAATACCTGCACGTCGAGCACGGCGAAGTTCGGGTCGTCCGTGAGGAACCAGAATTTGGGGGTCGGCTCCCAGACCGGGTTCAGGTTCGCACTCACCACGGGGCTCTTGCGCGAGTGCTCGCCCAGCGTGAAGACCACGTACGGGTCGCTCTTGCCGTTCAGGTCGGCCGCCGCGAGGTCCGCGGCCTTGTGCAGTGTCACTTCCACGTTGTACGACATATTGTTTGCTTGCTTGTTGTTATTGCTGCTTGCTTGCTTGCTTGTTGCTGTTGCTTGTGCGTTTGCTTGCGAGTTGTCGAGTGATCTGTTTGCTGTGGTTCTTGCGCCTGAGCGAATGTGCTTGAGTTCTTAACGGATCCGTCTGTGCGTGTGCAATTGCATGAGGATCGCGAAAGTTGAACCGAATACCTGCGCTGAACACACAAACAGTGTCGTCACCTATTTTTCGAATTGTGTGCGTAACTCTGCTACTCCAATTCCAGATACTGTCTAAGTGTGGTATCATCTAGAGCAGGACTGGAATCTAGAAGTGATTGGTCATACTTCGCTCAATATTAATACTTTTGATATTCCAACGACAAACAGGTCACCTGAGATTTTTTTGAAAGGCAAGTATGGACACTTTCCGTTTCGCGTTGGCTGGATATGCGTGGTGTGTGGCTGCGTGTGCGTGTGGCGTGCGTGCGTTTTCGTACTACAATATCGGTGGGTACACAAATGTGTTTGAACATGCCAAAGGCAAATTCGCTTGCAGCGTTAACCCAAAATGCTTTCGGAGCTCATCTCAAATGCAAAATGTGTCGGGCGCCGGCGGTCTGATTCTAAAAATCAGGTTTGATCATTTCGTTTCTTCTTCATGTGAAAGTGATCACAAAGTGATGACCGGCTGTGTCGCAGCAAGATCCCCGCAAGGGAGCCTCGCGCAGCGCCGTCCATTTGTGTGCAAAGCTCTCCCACACACCGCGCGACCATCACCACAACCTCTTGCTTGCCATTGCTTGCCATCGCTTGCCACCACCAGCCCGCAATCAGGCGTTGTTTTTCTCAGCCTGCTGCCTGTTTGTTTCTCGAGCCAATTACTCATCGACCGCGGAGGGTACGTTCCACCCAAAACAGCTGCCCGGCGCGGCGGAAGAGTGCCTTGCCCGACTTGCGCTCCATACTCAATTGAAGTGACAAACTAGCAAGTAGAAACAAACAAGAAGCACAAACATAGCAGCAGGCACACGCTGACCCCATTCCACAACTCGCAGCGACGAGAGCAGACGAGAGCAGACGCAGACATACCTACATTAACAAGACCCTGCAGCAAGCAGCACAAGCAAGCATGTTGTACAACCTCGAGGTGACGCTCGTGAAGGCGCAGGACCTGGCGGCGAGCGACTTTGGCTTCATGGGCTTCGGCGGCAAGAGTGACCCATACGTGACGTTCAAGGTGGACAAGGCGGTCGAGAAGAGCACGACGGTGGCGTCGTCGCTCGACCCCGTCTGGTCGCCGCACGAGGTCTTCCGCTTCACCGTGGAGCGCCCGAAGGAGAAGTGCCTCGACATCAAGGTGTTCGACCGCGACCGCTTCAACCAGGACGACCTGCTCGGCACGGCCTACATCGCGCTCGCGCCGTTCCTCGATAACAAGCAGTCCGAGGTGCTCGCGTACACGCTCGAGGTGCCCGCCGAGTTCGAAAAGCAGCACCGCAAGAGCGTCGTGTTCCTCGAGATCAAGCTCACCAAGTCCAACGAGCGCGTGCAAAAGACGCTCGAGCTCTGGGAGAACCAGCGCTACCACATCATCAAGAAGTGGACCTACGACACGTTTGTCAATGGCTCGACCGAGCGCCGGCGCTGGAGCTCTGTCGAGAACAACAACGTCTCCGCCGACTCGTTTGAGCAGGTTGCACCCACGTGTCCGCCGCATTTGCAGGCCGACGGCTGGACGCTCGACGTGTCGCAGGGCGACAGTGACGGCTGGGTCTACGCCACCACGTTCGCGGGACCTTGGGAGCGGGACGCATACACGCTCGCGGCCGTGCGGCGACGCAAGTGGATCAATCACTGCGCGCTGCCGGACAGCAGCAGCAACCAGCACGGCCACAGCTGAGTTATTGGACGTGTGCGACGGCCAGACGGACGCCACCCACACGCACACGTCGCAGAAGCTACATAGTTTGCAAAGGTCTCAACCGTCGGCAGAAAGAGCGCTTGTGTTGCGAGCCGTGCGCCATTGCCCACAAAAGTGAGCGAGACACGACGGACGGACGCCAAACGCCCTGTTAGGAGAAAGCTTGAAGGAAGACGCTGACCAAGCCAGTCCGTTGAGCGCGTATATGTCGCACGCGAGAGCGTTGACGAGAGAGAACGTGTTGTACCATACAAACAAGACATAGTGAGTGAACACCTATAAACCGAGCTTAGCCACAGCCGAGCGAGTGTGCCATTGATTGCCAGCCAGTCAGCCAGCCGTGAGAAAGAAACTGCGCTGTGTTGTGTGCGTGGGAGTCTTAATGAATGAAGAGAACCGTCATGTGCTTCTTGCGTGACACCATCGGCGACTGACACCTCTTTCTTTAGCTGGGAGAAGGGGCGCTATGGAATAGCGACCTCCCTGATCTGCTTGCTGAATGATGAATGAGTGCTCTCGAGTGGGTCCATTGCCGCCTTGTGAGTCGCAGACATGAATGCATGCTCATTTGCTTCCCTCACGCCGCTTCAACCCACCCGCGTGTTGGGAGTCTGTGGCTGGGCAGTGTGGCAGCTCTTCATTATGCAACTAAGTGATTTATGCAAGGAAAAGGAAATCAAGTGATTGTTGATGTATCGAGTTTGTTTTCTCCGTGGCTCGATGGTGAGTCAGCTATGCAGTTTAAGAGAACACGTTTCCAAGCATGAGAGAAAATAAATCAGCGCACGTACCTCACTCAAAAGGGAAACCACCCGCGCAAATCATAACTTCCAGCCAATCGCAAGCAAGCGAAACATCTTTTCAGCCAATCAAGGCGCACTTCACCCACTCGTGCTATTTTTTTTCCCAATGCTGTTGTGATAGCAGATCGCCAAAAGCAATCGGCAACGACACCAGGACAAGGCCAGGTGCGTACGCGCATCGCTCTCCGCGTGCCACCGCCAGTCCATTTGCGTGCTCTCCTGCGCGTCCAACTTGTGCATCTTCACGCTCTTCGCACGCAGCAGTTCTCGCGCTCCTCATTGAGACCGCACTCGTCGCGTAGCTCTTCGTGGAACGCGTACAACATCCCTCCGCTTCCTTATTTTTTACCAGCAGCAACTGTACACGTGCGACACAAGACGATGTTCTCCCTGCAGGTGACGCTCGTGCGGGCGCAGGACCTGCCCGCGAGCGACTTTGGCTTCATGGGCATCGGCGGCAAGAGCGACCCGTACGTCGTGCTCAAGGTCGGCCGCAACGCGCAGAAGAGCACGACGATCTCGTCGTCGCTCAATCCACGATGGACGCCGCCCGAGGTCTTCCACTTCCAAATTGACAAGCCCAAGGAGAAGTGTCTCGAGATTCAGGTCATGGACTTCGACCGCCTGAACAAAGACGACCTGCTGGGCACGGTCAACATCGCGCTCGCGCCGTTCCTCGAGACGCGCCACTCGGAGTTACTGTCCTACGACCTGGAAGTCGCGGCCGAGTTCGACAAGCAGCACCGCAAGAGCGTCATCTTCCTCGACATCAAGCTCATGTCCACCGACCGTGTGGACAAGGTGCTCGAGCTCTGGGAGAACCAGCGGTACCACATTGTGAAGAAATGGACGGCGGACACGGTGATCAATGGCGAGCGCAGGCGCTGGAGCGCCGTGGACGACGCCAACGTCTCATCCGACGCGTTCGAAGAGGTAGCACCCAAGTGCCCACCACATCTGGAGGCCGAGGGTTGGACGCTCGACGTGTCGCAGGGCGACGACAGTGGCTGGATCTACGCGCCGACGTTCTCCGGCCCGTGGCAGAAGAGCGCGTTTACACTGGCGATGGTGCGCCGCCGCAAGTGGATCAACAAGTGCAGCTTGCCCAAGGATGCGAGCCACTAGGTCACTGTATCTGCACACTGTGTACACGAGCGGAACAGGGCAGCAATTATGATCGTAAGTATTCATTTTCATCTTGCGCTGTTGCTTGTTCGTCTTATCGCGTTCTACTTCTCAACACGAGCAGCTCACAAA
>JAASGO010000529.1:0-20647 GCA_023334245.1 Globisporangium cederbergense
ACTATGAAACACCGACGACGAATTGAGTGGTAGCGTTCTCCTCGCTCGCGAGTTAAGCAGTACCGAGGGTGGCGACAACAGTGCCAGCAACTATATGAGGGAGCCAGCTCCACCACCAGCGCAGTCCTCTTGGAGCGTTCGCCCTGGTAGCGGGACATCACTTGTCTTCTTCTGTGCACCATGAACGAGCCCACCGCTGCTGTCCTGGAAAGGACAGAACCCGTCCCTGCCAGAGAATCAAGAGGCACTTGGCGAACAACGAGACTTTGCCGATGCTGACCTCTCCGAATGGGGTGGGGAGTACGAGGAAGCAGAGTACGAATATGGAGGAGGGAGGGGAAAAGCGCCTTTGAAACATAAATTCCAAGATAGTGCGACAAATAACTAAAGGTATCGGGTGATTGACGAACATTTGTTGGAGGATACAACATGCGGCAACATTTTGGTGATTTGCTAATAAAGTCGCAAATTATAGCCAATCGCAATCTTCGATGAAGTTGCTGCGAAAGTCTTTGGACTTATCAAAGCAGCAGCCTCGTGGTTTCAAGCAGGTCAACGGGATGCCTTTCCCGTCTTCTACTTCGTTGTCCATGCAGCTTCATTCAATCGTTCTCAGGTCGAGTCGGGCGTGCGCTTTCCTGTCTTTCGGAAGCGAGTGTGGTGATGAGAAGCTCTTTCATGAAGTGGAAGCAATTTGGCGTCGTGCTTGAAATGCTGAAAATGCACGATCAGTCGGAGATTTGTGTTTGCTCGCTTAGAGGATGAAGAAATATTAGGAACCGGGGTTCAAATGCAGAATACAATATCGATACGGACACGCAAAAGGGAGACTGAGGAGATCAGGCAGGCGGTAAGCAGCAGCAGGAGCTAGTCGGACACGGCCTTGGGTACGACACTGAGGAAGAAGTTCATGCTCACGCCGAGCAGCAAACCCACTTTCTGCTTGCGAGGAACGGACCGGTCCAGTAGCTGCAGCACAAACATAGCAACAAAAACCAAACCAAACCAGCGTTAGCAATTTGGTTAGACCGATAGTACAGATGGGAAAGAAATCGTAAGCACAACGCACCATCAACAGCATAAATACGCCCAGGAGCAGGCCCATGAGGAAGCCCCAGAGGAACTCGGTGCCCGTGCCTTCGTTGTCGGCAGCGAGGATCGAGTTGTTCATGCCTGTCATGTCGATTTGATGGTCGATCGCGATCCGTGCCGTCGGGACGACGTTCAGCGCTGCACAAGATTTATCAGACATCGGGACACGCGTGTTATCCACGGTGAATACTTCAATCACAAGCAAAGCAAGACCAAGCAAGCACATTGACGTACAAAATTCCGACTGAGGGCCCTGTGCGTCCATCCATTCTTCTTCCAGGCGATATATCCGATCCTCGCTGGACTCGCCCGCGACGCGCTCAGCTTGGCTGATGTATAAGGAAAGCTGCGGGTAAAAGTAAAGTCGCAACGCCTGCACTTCTTCGCGACTGAGGCGGTCGCGCAGTCTGTCGAACCCGCGGCGGTTCGTGTCCTCTCGCCCGGTCTCTTGGCTTTCCGCCGCCATCTGCACATGGATCCAAACAATAGTAGCCAGCATGTGAGCATTTACGCACATCAGGATTCGAAATCCAAACACCACAGCACCTACGTACCTGGCTCACGACGGCCTTGGGAGGAGCAGCACTGATCGCACAGTGGATGAAGTCCTCGGATTTCACCTTGCAGCTCTCCAGCGTCGCCTTGTCATCGGACAGCATCTTTCCCTGCGAGTGTTTAGAAAGCACAGTTCATACAGTTCATGTCATGAGGTCAGTCCCTATCGCTCCTTCATCTGGCTACCATTACCAAGCACAAAATGCCATCACGCACCTGGTGGATGAGGCGCAGGAACTTGCCCTCGGCGTTCGCCTGCTTCTTGACGTGCTCCTTGAGCTCGCCGACCGTGGCGCTTGGGAGGATCTCGACGCGGATTGGCTTCTCGCTCAGTGTCTTGACCTTGACGACGATCCGATCGCTCTGCTGCTGCTGCTGCTGCTGCTCCTGGTGGTGGTCACCGCCGTCATCATCGCCTCCGATCGTGATGCCCACGTCGCCCGACAACTGTGGACACATTCATATTCGCATTGTTGTTATATAAATACGCACGTCGTGTTCGTGAAGGACAGAAGCGAAAACGAAGAGCTACGCTACCGATCGTACCAGGGGCTTCTCCTCCGACATGCTGCTCTCAGGGTGCATCATCGTGGCGGCGACTGCTGTGATAGATAGTGAATAGAGCCGGCGATGCTACACGCGCGCGATGGTGCTCTTCCTGGTTGCTGTTGTCGCGAGGAGCGCGTGTCTTGGGCGTGCGACTGCGCTTGACGACGCGGTTTCACTTGTGTTTTGTATGCCGCGGCTTTCGCGGAAAGCGCAATCGACTGTTTCACTTGCGTTCAGTATGGTCGGCAGTGTTCTTTCTTCCGCCCTTTGTCCCGACGAGAATGTTGCGCGACGGTGACTTGCAACTCTTAATCCGCTGTACTGACCACTGAGATGTTGCGTGACGGTTGCGCGACGGTGATCGTGATCTGACTGAAACGCTGAAATGTTGCGCGAAGGTAACTCGCATCTTTCTTCTTGTTCAAATCCAAAAGCTACTCTGCCAAAAAGCAAATGCTGCCGACGACATGGCGCGGCGCGCGCGCGGGCAGCGACGCCAGCAGCAGCGAGGACGACGACAGCGACGCAATGCCCAGTGCTCTGAGTGCAATGAGCAGCGTACGTGGTGGTGCCAGTAGATCCACTGTTGGCAACAATAGACAACCAGTAGCAGTGGTTGCAACAGCAACCCATGTAACAGTTGGAGACGAAGAAGACCCGGAGAACAAAGTGTACCGCCCGCTGCTCTTCCAGTCGAAAGGCTACGCGTCGTCTGAGCTCTTCCGCGACACCTACGAGATGCGCACGCGCATGCTCGAGCGGCAGGCGACCAGTACCGCAACGTCGCCGTCGTCTGCGCCGCTGTTGGGATCGTCCTCCGGCATTGGCAATGGCTTTGGCAGCTGGCGTCATGACAAGAGGCATTACCACATGGCGGAGCCGCGCATCCGCCTCGAGACCCTGTCGTCACGCGCTGCAACTACCGTGCTGTGGATCACTTACCTGTCATTCTGCCTCGCATTTGCGATGCCGTATCTGCAGAGCCAAGGATTTCTGGGAACGGTCGTGAAGCTCCCCGGCGGGCGCTGCGAAGATCGCATTCAGCCGCATGAGCCGTGTATCTTCGTGGACAAGAAGCGAGGCATCGCGCGCTGGTCGGGTCTTGTGAATAACGTGTCGCAGTACGCGGGCTCGATTCAGGTCTCGCTTGACATCAGCGAAGTGATCAACTCGACCTCTACGCTGACCTTCGAGGGCGATGATCGCGAGGAGAACGAGCTGCAGAAGATGGACGCGCTGTGGCAACAATGGCGGCCAAGCGTTGACGATGGCAATGGCGACAATGAAACAACAACGTCGCTAGCGATCATGGATCAGAGCTTCGCGTTGTCCTACGACGTGACACTCTACGGGATCGACTTTGACTCGACGCCGTACACGAAGAAAGAGATCACGGTCGAGAAGAACCAGAGCGTCTGGGTCGAGTGCCCCTCAACGGCTTGCAACAAGGTCACGCTGCTCGATATCTCGCAGGACTTTGAAGGCAGCGTACGTTGCATGTTACTATTTGTTTGTGACTGCGTTTGTGTGATGAATAGTGTTCTCACGACTCTCTGTTGTATTCCAGGACGGCAATGGCTTTGGCTCGTACTTGGCCATTGTAGTGTTCAAGGGCGTATATCCCAATGCATTTGGTGAGAAGGTGTCGTACGACTTCTCTTACACGTAAGTGACCAAGATCCTGACTGCCTCCTTGCATTTTCTAGGGATGTAACATCACATGCATCTACAATTCGCAGCAAGCCTGCGATCCACGTGAGCGAGCTGATCGTGCGCGCCGCGTTCCTGCTGACGTCGCTCTTCGCGCTGCCGTGCTGGCTCATCGCCGTGATGAACGCACAGGGGCCGTCGTGGCAGGAGGACCTCATGCCCGTGCAGAAGTGGGTGCTAGCGCTCGGTGTCGTGCTCATGCTCTGGCAGAATCCGATCTACGCGGTCTCGGAGCTCTCCAAGTCGGTGAGTCTGCGCACGCGCTTCGTGGCCGAGGTGTGTGAGTCCTTTGCCGAGGCGTTTTTCTATGTGTTTTGGCTCAACCTACTGGACCAACACGGGAACCCACTCAAGAACCGACTCGTGCCCAAGCTCCTGTTCGGCCTCGTGCTGTTGTCGGTTGACACTGGGATGACAGTCATCCGCATGCCTGCGCTCTTTGGCTCCAGCGACACTTATGTTGGCGGCGACCATCACATGATGTCAATGTCCCTGGTCAAGAGAGAGAAAGGCGACGAGCTCTTCGCACTGCTGGGCTTCGTGCGCATCGCGATGCTGCTCGGCTGGGTGCTCTGGATCGCGCGCATCGGCTGGCGCACGGGCGTGTACCTGCGCCAACTGCCATACATGTCGTCGCGCTTCCAGCAGCTCTCCTTCCGATTTTTGTTTCTTGAGACACTGCTCATCCTGATCTACGTGCTCGTGCTCTCAGGCGTCCAGATCTTCTATCTGTGCCAGACCTGGTACCTCATGGGCTACGGCCCGTTCATCCAGAGCGCAGTGCACACGTTCGTGAAGTACCATTCCGGTCGACCGTCGCTGGGCGAGCTCATCTTCCTGTCAGTGTACGTCTACCTGGTCATGTTCGTGCATCTGCCGCCAGCGACGGGGGAAGGCAGCGGACTGCTGGCGACGACTGCGTTCCACGTGGAAGAGCGGCCGCGCGTGGACAAGTACGGCTTCCTGACTCCAGACTCGCACTTGTTCTGCGTCGAGACGGCCACGTGGCTGCTTGAGATCGCGTGGCAGGCGTACTTTGACCCACCAGGTCGGCCATCGACCTCGGGGTACGGCGAGCTCGATCTAGAGCCCTACGGCTTTGAGCTCATCACGCACTTGCGTAGTAGTCTGACCGACACGCACGTGGTCGTGGCGCTCAACCACGACCAGAAGCGGCTCGTGGTTGCGTTCCGAGGTACGACGAGCCGCGAGAACTGGAAGAGCAACCTGCGCTTCCACCAGAAGGTGCTCTGGGTCAAGTCGCGCGGCCGCTGGCGCAAACGCACGTGCATGGAGGCGACCAAGGACTTTCTGTCCAAGATCCCGCTGCTCAACATGGCGCTGCCGCGCGTGCATAGCGGTGCGTACCGTTCTGAGTGTTGTATACTATGGTTGGTATAGTGAGCTAATTTGATGTTCTTGTACTGGTAACAACAGGCTTCTGGAAGGCGTACGTGTCGGTGCGAGACGAGTTGAAGGAGGTGACGCGCCTGATCCTGGACGAGAACCCGGGCGTGACCGTGTATGTCACGGGCCACAGCATGGGCGGCGCGCTGGCTGTGCTCGCGGCCTACGACCTGGCTGTGAACTTCAGTATGAGAGTCAACATGTACAACTTTGGCGGCCCGCGTGTGGGCAACCCGAGCTTCTGCCGCCACTACGACAAGTGCGTACCGTCGAGCTACCGCGTCGTAATGGATGGCGACATCGTGCCGGGCGTCCCACGCTTCGTAAGTCCCTCTGTGTGTACTCTATTGGATCTCATTTGACCGCTGCCCATAGCTAACAACGATTGGAAATTGTATCGGCTGCCTATTACAGTGGGGCTTGTACCAGCACGTGGGCACCGAGGTGGCTATCGACCTCGAAGGCAACTTGATCGTGGACCCGAGCTTCGTCGAGCGCCACCTGCACGTGTCGTCCAAGACGAACTTGGCGACCCACCCGACGAACATCTACCGGAACTCGGTCGCTAAGTGTCTTGAGAACCTGGCTACTATCAGCTAGCTAATCAGCTAGCTTCTCGTGAGACCTAATGAACCCACTAACCTATTGCTAAACTCAAGATGATCAAACAGTGAGCCAAATGCCAAGGGTGCATGAAACGGCGCCAGATGATCCGTTTCATCCTGTTGTTGCTCTGATCTTCCGCTTCATCATCGTCCGTCGACGTGTGGCTGCTTCACTCGTGAGAGCGCTTTATAGGTGACGCGATAACGTAAAAGCGAGAAATACAGACAGGCTGTCTAGATGGCCGACTACGAGGACCAGCAAGAAGGCGTGATCCGGTCGCACGTGGAGTTCGCCGAGGCAGCAGCGAATGGCTCGCGTACGATGGTATAAATCCCATCTAAACATTGCAGAGCTACGTGCACTTGTTTCATCCATTCGGTTCATAATAACGTTGTAATGCGCGTGTCTAGGTGGAGTTTCTGCTGGAGAATGGGGCGCACATCGATGCGCCAGGACGAGGTAAGTCTAGAGAATCGCCTCCCAGTTAGCTCTCCAAGTGCTAGAGTTACAGAACGATCTGCTTTAAGGCCCGTGAAGTTAACCGACTTTGCTTTGTGTAGATGGAACGACGCCCATTTGTGCCGCTGCGCTCTGGGGCAACGACTCGATGGTGGGCTTCCTGCTCGAGCGAGGGGCGGACATTGGCGCTCGGAACGAAGGTAACAAGTACCTCATTGAGTTAGTAGTCGAGCTTTAGGCTACAGGGATCTTCATCAGACGAATCTGGAGCTAACGTATGCAAACATATGGACAAACCTAGGAACTGGGTGGACTGCGTTGCACGCCGCAGCTTTCCAGGAGCATGGGAAGGCCGTGCGTGTCCTGCTCGACCGCGGCGCCGACCCGAAGGCTGCAGATGTCGAGGGTCGCACGCCCATCGACTATGCGAGCATCTCGGAGGCGATTTGGCCGTTCTTCGCCGCTCGCGGGTGTCGCCGGAGTCAAAAGTCAGAGCTCGTGGCGAAGGGCATTATCAGGAAGATCCAGGACCAGCCGGAGCAGCCGTCTGGCGGCGACAGCAAGTACTCTGAGAGCGTACGTTGCCCCTTGGCTTTGCTGAGTAACTCTCTGTGTAGAGTGATGGGCTTGTGAGACTCATTGTACGATTGGGGTTTTCGGTTTGCCAGCTCTCGTCGTTCTCGCGACCAGGATCGTCGTACACAAGAGCGCAGTTCCAGCTGCCGGTGGCGAAGCGCCAGGGTACAGCAGCCAAGGTACGACAAGAGCCCACGTCTCACCAAACAGATCGAGACTTGGCTTACTAACAGTGCCTCCTTAACTATAGTCGCGAGACGGGAGACCGCTGACCGGACCGATTGATCCGCTAGGCAACGCACCAGTGCAGCAGCGACCGTCGAACCAGCGCCACCCTTCTCTCCATGGCCTCGGTCTATGATGGTAGGATGCATTCGAGGCTCGGACTTCAAGCTATTAACCAAAAAGAGACTGCATACTGAAGTATCAGGTGTTGAAGAACTAGTAGTATGCATAGAGGACATCATACACAGTCCGAAGTGTAGTGTTCATTGCTGCTCATACAATATTTGCTTCTTATAAACAGTGCTTGCCAATCGGTCGCTTGCTTTGGTCATCTAGTAGTCGGCGCGTTCACCAAACTCAGAGAAATAGTACGCGTGCGCGACCGAGGACTTGTCGGCGTTCTCCGTGTCGAACCAGACGCGACATTTGTCGTACGGCGGCGAGTAGAGGTGCAGCGTGACGGCGTCCTCGTTGGCGCTCGGGTTGCCGATCTTGTGGAAGCCCATGGAGTCGTCCATGTACGTCACACCGGCGTCCAGCGTGACGTTGTTCGTCTCCACGAGCTTGCCGCCACGGCTCTCGTAGCGCACCTCGTTCACGGCGCCGGCGATCACTTTGACCCAGCAGCCGTCGCACGGATGGTCGTGGATCGGCGAGTACTTGCCGCGGTTCCACACGATCAGGATGAGCGCGTACGTCTCGTTGTCCGTCGCAATCAGGTTGCGCGTGTAGTTCTTGGACGTGTCGGCGTACGCGAAGCGTTCGAGCTCGCGCATCTCGCCGCTGTAGCGCCTGATCATAGGGAATAACAAGCGGAGAGGTCAGCATTGAGGTCTAGTGATGATGCCAATAAAGCACTCTTGGCTGGCCAACCCAACTCACTCCAACACGCTCTGGAACACGGGCTGCTTTTTCAACGACGCTGCGCTCATCTCCGGTCGCTTCAACAGCTGATCCACTTCCTCCACGAGCTCCTCGAGACTCAGCGTCTTCTCGCTGCCGTTGGTTGCGCGATGGTGACGCTGGTTGTCGCGTGCGTCGTCCGCTGCAGTCGTGGTGGCTGCAATCTTGCGGATCTCCGAGGCTGCTGGGCTCGCTTTGCTCTGGTTCGCCATGCCACCACCAAACGCCATCTCGCTGCTCGTCACCGACACGAACACGTGCTCGGCCATTGCTGTTGCTGCTGCTTCTTTCAATCCCGCCAAGACTCTACCTCTGCTATTGGACTATGCGAATGGTTGCAACAGCAGCCAGCTCACTGCTGTGCGGTCGCAAGGAGGTCTTCACTCACGACAGGCGCGGCTCCAGCAACAAGACGGAGAGACACGCAGCGACTGGGGAAATGCAACCGCTCTGCTCTGCTGAAGCGCGTGCGTGACTCAAGCGACGGTGGTGGGTCGATGAAGGAGCAGTGGTTTGAGCCACCCGCGCGCTCTCTCACTCGCACGCGCCGGTGGTTGGTCTCACTTCGCGAGCGTGTGGCGTTGCGTGTTAGTTTTGCTTGGGTCGTGTCTGTCAGTCAATGTCCTCACGTCATTTTCGATGGCAATCGGATCGGATCAACACAGTGGCTATCATTATAATCAAGATGCAATGACCTGATATGCTGTGAGTAAATTTTAATAGGTTCGTACGGCATGGTACTGATTTAGTACGACTTGCACTAATTTACGTTATATCAGTATATTTTATTTGTTATACACCATTTTATACATTATGTATTGGTTTAACCATTGCAAAACATCTCATGGATAACATGTGGTTAGCCTTTGCTGTCTAGTGACGATTGCGAGTGATGGTCATGTCAGTCCTTTTTTTGCAAGCAAAAAACCGCCGCCTCAAAAGTGGACCGGTTCCGTAAAAGGTGGACCGGTCCCGGTTTTTTAAGGCGCTATAGAAAAGCTGGCGGGGGGAAGGAAGCAAAGCAACGAGCGCCGCCAGTTTGCTCAAGTCGCCCAACGTCAAAATGGTGCGGGAATATGCTGCTGCTCTCTCGATGTGAACGTGTCCGCTTTGTGTGCGCCTGCAGGCACTGTGACTGGGGGAGGGGGGAGGAGGCGAATGACCCCTCCCTTCTATCTGATGCATCTGCACGCCGGACGGCGCGTCCTACCATTGCGAGTTCCGAGACTGAGAAGACATGAAACCTATCGACTGACTTTTGCTGGTGTCGCTTGCGAATGTGTCTGTGTAGTCGCTTCTTACCAAGGGTTCCCGCGTCGCCGCCCAGTCCATCCGCGCTGGTGCGCGCCAGATGTCCAGCGCCACTGAGGCCGAGGCCAAGGGTGCGTTTGCTCTTTGTGTACTCGCCGCCGTCGCGCCGTCATTTTGGTGGTGCTTTAAACGAATGAACATTGGGCTGATTGATTTCTGTGCTTGTTTTTGTTGTGTTCGCTTGCAGAGCAAATGCTCCGATGGACCACGATCTCGAAGGCCATGATTGCCGGCACGGGCATCTTCACGGTCTACAACATCTTCACGCACTTTGGCGGCGACCACGGCCACCACGAGGAGCAGCCAGCGTTCGCCTACCTCAAGCTGCGCAACAAGCCGTTCCCATGGGAGTACTCGGGCTGCGACCTGCTCGACTCGCACTGCAAGGAGCTTGCGCGCGCCGCCAAGGAGGCCCTCAAGGACGACGAATAAATTCGTTTCAGAGTTTATTTTGCCGCCGTGAAAGGAAAGCAGCTGCAGTGGTGCTTTGGTGAAGGTGCTGGTTCAATCGTGTGCCTGCCTGCTTGCCGAAGCTCTTCATGATGAGAGATCGTAAGTGTCTGCATTTGCTCAGCAGCTAAGAAAAACAAAAACAAAAGAAAAAAAAATGGATTCACATACGCACACACGCACATGTCCAACATGCACTTACCCGAGGTGTTGTCTCTCGCTCGTCAACATGCACGCACGCCTGGCCACATACTCGCTTGGATGCATTTCTTCGCTCCACATCCGCTCGAGCCCAAAAGAGTGACATGTACGGTATTTTTATTTATAAGGGGAACACACAGCTGGAAAGGCATAGAAAATATCCATAGGCTTTCATTATCCTTTCAAATCCGACTTGATCATATTTAAAAGGGGTATTCAAAATACATGGTCATAGTCACTCTTTGGAGTTACGCAGATCATTTCCTCCTGTTTCTTTTTTGACCGATCCAACAACAGCAAACGAAGCCCGCACTCCACATCACACGCATCACATCCGCGCCTTCTATAGAAAGAACAACCCACGCGCGCGCATACCACATGACGGAGGTGACGGAGCAGACGACGACGCAGCAGGCGCCCGGCGGCGACGTGCGCGAGAGCGATGACGACATCGTACGCCGCCATCGCCAGCAGATGCAGTCGGCGCTCTCGGCGCTGCCCGCGCCACGCGACGACGATGCTGACAGCGACGCGTTTGGACCCATCGACCAGATCTATGACAACAATGATGGGTACGACAACAGCGGCTATGACCGGTACGTGGCCCCCTACGCGACAGGGGCGTCGTCATCCCCCGTGGCGACCGCTGGCTCCATCTCCACGGCACTGGCACTCTACTCGGAGGAGGACTCGTACGAAGAGCCCGGGTACGCGCACTTGTTTGACTCGCCCAACGACGAGGAAGAAGGGCCGGCGCCCAAGCCGTCGTACACTGCGTACGCGCACAAGCCCGTGGTGAAGAACCCGTTCACGGGGCTCTCGAACCAGGGTGCCACGTGCTACATGAACAGCCTGCTGCAGACGATGTTCATGACGCCCGAGTTCCGCAAGGGGCTCTACCAGTGGAAGTTCGGTCGCGCGGCCAACAAGAGCAAGGCAAGTGATGGTGATGGCCAGCAACAAAACAGCAACACTAATGACAATGATGATGACGAAGAAGAAGCGGAGGAGGACAACATCCCGTTCCAGCTGCAGAAGCTCTTTGCGAAGCTCCAGGTGAGCGAGCAGGAGTCGATCAGCACCAAGGCGCTGACCAAGAGCTTCGGCTGGACAGGTGCCGACGTCTTCCAGCAGCACGATGTGCAGGAGCTCTGTCGCGTGCTCTTTGACGCGATTGAGCGGTCGTTTAAGGGCACGGTGAACGAAACGCTCGTGAACGACCTCTACCAAGGCGCGCTCAAGGACTACGTGCAGTGCCACACATGCGGCTACGAGTCGTCGCGCATCGACAACTTCTTGGACCTGTCGCTCGTGATCCGCCCCTTTGGTTCAGAGGAGATGATGAAGAGCGTCGAAGAGGCCATCGAGCTATTTCTACGCCCGGAGCTACTCAACAAGGAGAACCAGTGGATGTGCGACAAGTGCCAGACCAAGCGTGACGCGATCAAAGGACTCAAGTTCTCCAAGCTGCCGTACCTGCTCTCGCTGCAGCTCAAGCGCTTTGACTTTGACTACGCGACGATGAACCGCATCAAGTTGCACAACCAGGTGACGTTCCCCAAGTACCTCGACATGAACTCGTACGTGAGCGACCACGCATCGGGCGCGCGGGGCCGTGGCAAAATCGCGCGCAAGATGTCGCTGGAGCGTCACGAGCTTGAAGCCACAGCTTCGCAGCAAGACGGTAGTGCTGGAGCTGCTGTCCCGCGTGCATACATGCGTCGACTGTCCTCCATGGACGAGTCCCAAACGCTTCAGTTCGATGGCGAGGGCTTTGACGGTGACAACGAGAATGAAGACGATGATGACGACGCCAGCCACCAAGACCAGATCCGAAGTCGTGTTGGTAGCACGACCGTACTGAACGACATGGACACGTGGAGCTCGACGTTTGACCCGCAAGAGATGATCAGGCGCAACGGGCCGCACGTGTATGAGCTCTACTCTGTGCTCATCCACTCGGGCAGTGCGCTTGGTGGCCACTACTACGCGTACATTAAGTCGTTCGAGACGGGCAAGTGGTTTAATTTCAATGACTCGCACGTGAGCGAGATCTCGGACGACGAGCTCAAGACCGCGTTCGGCGGCGGCAGCGGCGGAAGTAATAGCTACGGCGGGCGCATGAGCTACAGCACGTGTGCGTACATGCTTATGTACCGCCTCGTGTCGACTGAGAAGAACGTGAACGAAATTTCGAAAGCGAGCATTCCCGAGTACCTTCAGCAGAAGTTCCAGGCGGACGAAGAACGCGCACGCCTGGCCGAGCAGGAGCGTCTGGAGATGGCCAAGAAGGTCATGGTGCGGTTCTTCATGAAGGGCAGCAAGCCCAAGAACGTCGAAAAGACGATCCACCTGTACAAGACGAGCACGATCCGGGAAGCGCTTGCCGCTGGCTGCGAGGCGTTCGCCAAGGAAAAGGACGTTGTGATCCCAGCATCGCTCGAGAATGTGCGATTGCGTGGGTACAACGATTACAACGCGCTACTATCAGACACTTTCGATGGAAAAGAGAACTCGACGCTCTCGTCTCTGGGCGTGTACACGGGCCAGCAGCTCTTCATCGAAGTGAAGAGCGCAAGCGAGCAGTGGGAGGCGTACGATCCATTCAAGCTGCAGCTCTTCGTGCGACGCTTTGTGGACACGGGTGACGATGAGAATGAAACCAAAAGCGCTGCTGCTAACGACCAGTCAGGGGATCTGCTGGCGAGATGCATCCAGGTGGACGACAATGCGACGTTGGGTACACTCTGCGTGGTCATCGCGCAGAAGTTCTCGGTTGCGGAGGGCCGGAAAGTACGACTGTTGACCAAGAGCGGGTACAGTGCGACGCCCGTCAAAGTGCTGAACAAGAGCGAGGACAACGGCACGCTGAACTTGCGGCTGCGCATGAATTTGCACCTGACGAACGGCACGGAGGTGTACATGGAGGAGACGGAGGACCTGGCGTCGCCGTCACCCGCAAAGGAGTTCTTTGAACGCGAGGCGAACATGATCGTGGTCAACTTCAAGTACCTGAGTTGCGCCGCCGAGCCCATCCGCATCGATCGTCGCGAGACGATAGCAGCACTCAAGCAGTGCATCAGCGCTAAGATCGGACTGGCACCGGACAACTTCAAGGTACTGCGAGGCGTGAATAGCGCCAGCGCGGAGATCAAGACCGTCCACAGCACGCTGTACAATTTGTCCATTGGCTCGAACAGCGTCCTGTACGTGCTGGAGGGTGTGCCTTTGAACCGGGATGAGTACAATTTCCGGCTAGTGCTACACCGTCCGCTAGTTGCGAACTCCAACGACAATGACAGTAGCCTGAGTATGGAGTCGCAGCTGACAGTCGTAAGCAGCAACCCCGAGTCTTCGGACGACAATGAGCGTCTCTACGACGTGGACGAGGTGCTGCTGACCTCTAGCAAAGACGACGCGGAGTTCGTAGCGGCTGGCCAGGTGATCATCAACGAGGAGATGCAGGTGGCCGACATCCGCAAGCGTGTGCATGCGATCCTGTTGCAGCGCAACTTGCTGCCTCCGGACGTGGCAACGGACCCCACGCGCCTGCGCCTGCGCGACGTGCGGCAGAACACGATGACGCAGATCCTCATCGACGGCAAGAAACTGCTGGACGCGTCGGACTCGGCCGTGTACGAGGCGCGCGGCCTGGTGGCGCAAATCTTGCCTGAGCCGGAGAGTGCCGGCCCCGACCACCGCGTCGTGGAGCTCGTGTACGTGGACCGGTCCACGTGGCGCTTCAGCAAGACGCGGCGCTGCGAGGTGGTGGTGTCCAGGGAGACACAGCTGGCGCACCCGCTGACGTACCTGGCGGAAGTGGCGAGTGAGAAGTTCACGATTCCGGTCGAGCGCCTGCGATTCGCGCGTATCCCGTACCACCGCGACCCGTGCGACATCCTGGAGGTGGTCTCGTACCAGTTCCACACGGCTGAGGAGCTCATGACGCGCACACCCAACTATCAGGAGTTGGTTCTCGTAATTGACGACGGCGTACCGCTCGAGTATATGACGCACCGCGAGCGGCTGGACATTCAGCGCTTCTTGGCCAAGAAGAGTGAGGAGAAGACCAAGGCGCAGCGCGCCAAGTACTCATCGGTCTCTTCATCTTCAGGTGGCGGCGGATACCAGTATCAGAAGCCCAAGGAGGCAGCGCTCGTGATTCGCACCAAGTCACGTGAGAAGAAGGGCAGCAGTGGCGACAGCAACGCGAGCAGCAGCGGAGGTCAGACTAGCGGCAAAGGCGTGAGCATCCGCACGCCCTCGTCGCGGAAAGCAGTTGCGGACGCAGCAGCGAACGTGTCATCGGACACAGACGAAGAGGACGAAGAGGACGGCGGAGATGATTTCATTGACAAATCGGAGGCGGCCGACGCGGCGGGAGTGCTGGCAGACCTCGACCTGGTGGACAACAACGAGGCGCGCGGCTACGCGAGCTAGAGAGAGAGAAAGAAAAGGAAAAAAATGGAACTGCCATCAGAGGCTGAAGTTCGAGATCCGGCAACCTATAAGCCAGCTACAGACAAGAGGAGGTAAAATGAATCAATGCACTGAGTGGGACTGTGTACTGACGATGCCTTTGTTCGCTCCTGCAGATTTCGCATAATGTTGCTCAAGAAATAAGTCGATCGAGTAATTTTGTGGCTTCTCCGTGATCACAGAAAGCGAGAAATCCTGCTAGCGACGCTGGATGAGTTGCTGTTGTTGCTACTGCTACTGGTGGGTACGTTCATGCTGGCTGGCTTGAGTACGAATTTCCGATTGGGCTTCTTCAAGAGGCTCGGTGGCGTGACCGCCGACCCACTGATCTTCGCCTTGCGCGCACTGCCAAACTCCTCCATCTTGCTGTCGTGCTGCGACCAGAGCGTCTTGAGTTTGGACGGAGGTGGCACCGAGTCTTGGTCCTCTTTGTCAACTCCAACAGCAGCAGCGTAAAAGAACGATTCGACTTCATTTTCCTTATCATCGAGCTTCGACTTGCGGTTCTTCTTGCTCTTTTTTACGCCCTCGAAGCCCTCGCGGTTGTGGCACTTAGCGGCATTGCACGCGCAATCGCTGCCGCACTTCTGCTTCTCGGCCTTGCACGCGCACGCTTTCGTGGCGCATTTGCCATTGCACGAACAACAGAGCAGCATCCCGGCACGCGAAGGCTTGGTTAGAAGCTCGTCGATCTCGTCCATGGGATCAGCACCATCGCTAGTACCTGAACCACTGATTCGCTGCGCTTTGGCCACTGCGGACGGTGTCGTGGACGCTCTGCTTCGACTCTTCGGCGTGCGGCGCTTGCCTTCATCTTCGACATAGTCGGAATCGTCATCTTCACTCTCGTCATCCTCTTCATCGTGCTCGCTGCTCGACACGATTTCGTCAATGTCGATGATCTCTTCCGCTCTCTTCTTTTTTGCAACAGGTTTCTTCTTCAGAAGCGATGCCTGCGTTGCCATCTGGAGCTTCAGCGTTTCCAGCTCTCTCTTGGTCTCATCTAGTGCCTGCTGAAGCAGAGAACTCGACTTCGACGAGCTCTCGGGAGCGACAGCATCGTTCGACGAGTAGAACTCGAAAGTGTCGAGCGAAATGCCACCGCGACGACCAAGCTCTTGCATCTCCCGCTTTAGGCCGTCGATCACGTACTCGTACTTGTCGGTCTGGGTGACAAGTTGGTTTTCAACCGCATCAATGTCCGCCATGGAGTTCTCCAGCTCCAGGCAACTGAACTTGCTCTCGGTTGCCGTGTCCACCAGATGCCGGATGATCTGGTGACACACAGTCGCGCTCGCTGGGAAGAGTTCCTCTGGTATCGCGTTGTTCCGCTCCACGCTCGTGAGCTTTTGCTGAAGCAGTCGGATCTCTGCATTCTTCTCTTTCAGCGCGTCTTTTAAGTTGGACAAAGCGTCACTACTCGCTGCTGAAGGACTCGATTGTTCCAGCTGTGAGATCTCGAGAGCGATTCTCTTTCGCTGCTCCAGATCCATCTGAATCGCGTTCTTGGCGCCTTGAATGGTCATGCGGATCTCAAACGTCTTTTCGAGCACCTTCGCAACGTTCTCCATGTAATCGCTTCGAGCTGGCTTGCCGCTTTCTCCACCAGCGTCTTGCTTCGCGTCCAAAGATGAAGATAATCTCGCCGTTATCGCTGGTCTACTCTCCTGCGTCGTCTTCTTCATTTGCTGCTGGCTCTGCGCCATCGTTCGCATCCGCTTATTCGCCAGCGCAATCTCCTCCGTCTTGCGCTTCAGAACGCTGTTCTGCTTGCTGTGAAGCGCAGTGAGCTTCTGCAACTCGTGCTGCTTGCGCTGGTCCTGGCGCTTGAGCTGAAGGATTTTGAGATCCTGTTCGCGCTTCTCTCTGCGATGGGTCTCAGTTTCTGCTCTGAGCTTGCGTTGAAGTCCCGCCTTTTGCTTCTTCATGCCAGCGAGGTCCTGCTCGAGCGCCGAGATCTTAAACTTGCCACTCTTCCACAGCGTAGTGAGCCGCTTACACTCCTCCTCAGCTTGCTTGGCGACTCGAAGCTGACTTTGGATCTTCTGCAGCTGAGCGCGAACGTCCTCCTTATTCTTCTGATCCACCGCATCGGCATTCTGTCCGTTCGCTTTAATTTCCAAAGACAGGCGCTTCTTCTCGACAGCCAACCGCCCAACGCGGTTCTCCAGCTTGAGGATCTTCTGCTCGTACGAAGTCGTGAGACTCGCGAGGCGCGCTTCGGTGCCTGACGAAGAGGGCAACGCAGCCAGCTCCTGCATGATCTTCTCCTTTTCCACGATCACGTCCGAAAGGTTATCCAAGTCGGCTTGCGTCTGCTCGTGGCCAGGCGACAGAGGGCGAGTCTTGCTATTGGCAACAACGACATCTGGGATCTGAATTTGAATCGTCTTCTCAAACTCCATGGCTTCTAATGCCAGGGTGTTTGTTAAAGACACCGCGTTGCTTGCGGCCGACCCTGCGCCTCGCATTGGCACACCGAAACCAGAAGATGACTCTGTCGACGCAACGCTCTTCTTCTTCGCCATGAATTCATCCGCGACCTTTTTCCACTTGTTCTTCGCACTTATGACCATTCGCAGCTCCTCTTCTCGCGTGCGTGCAACGTCTTTCCACGCCTGCAGCTCAGCTTCCAGTTCCGCAATGTCCGCATTCAGCATCTGATTCCCGCTTGCAGCAGCAGTAACTCGACCTCCTCGTTTGTGCTGACTGGCCTTGGACTGCTGCATGAACTGCAGCTGGAGCAGCTCGAGCTGCTGCTTGAGGTACGCGACCTCGTTCGCGGTGCTCATCTCCTTGTTCACGACCGCGCTGTTCTGGATGTTGCGCGCGCGCGAGGCGTATCGGAGCGTGTTGGACGTCTCTTCAAAGTTGATGTCTGCGGGGCTGATGCACGCGATCATCAGCGTCTTGCTGTTGCCACCCAAGCTGTCCTGCAGCAAGCGCGTGAGCTTGGAGTCGCGATACGGCACGTGGGTATTCGCCGCCGCCATTGAACTCGAGCGGTTACGTTCGCACAGCGCGTTGATGACATTGCCGAGCGACAGGAGGCCGCGGTTGATGTTGACGCCCTCTTTGAAACGCGCGCCCACTGCGTTCGTCCTCTTGGCGCGCTCTGAGCCCGCGAGATCGACGAGGTGGAACTTGGAGAAGCGCGCCTCGACGCCCTCGCTGACAGTGTCGTACTGCTCCATCGTCAAAGTGCAGATCGCGTGCGAGCGACTCGACTGCGCGTTCATGACCGTCGACGCCGTGGCGCGATGCAACGCACCCGCGTGCAGCAGCGACGCCACCTGGGCAATCGACTCGACGTTGTGCTCGCTCAGCCCTGCGACCACGATGCCGCGCTTGCCCTCGTCGCGCACGGAAAGACCAGAGGACGACGACGCGCTTGCTGCGCTGCCGCTGCCGCTGTTGGACGCCCCTGATAGCAGGTCGTAGATCTCTTCGTTCAGGATCTGTAGGTTCAAGTACAGAGAGATATAAATGTTACAGCATGCGACCATGTTGAAGAGGCGGTGGCAGAGCACTGCTGAGCTGCAGACGTACCTCGAGATACGACACTTTGACGACAATCTTCTTGTATTCGGGGGCTTTCTCGACGCGGTGGAAGATCTGTAAACACGCATATGATGCCAACACAGTAAATATCAGTCCATACAGCCCTTTTGTAACTCATTGCGCCTGAAAAATAAAGTGCGTAACGCACGTCGTTCATGGCGCGCGGGATGATCCCACGGTCGGCAGACGCGACGCTGAGCTTGAACTCGTTCCCCATCGTGAACCTACATATTATAGACAGACAAACACAGATAATGAGTCCTCTTCATATAGTTTATAGCGCACAGCACGCACTGTAAGCATGCATTAAAGCCACCACCACGTGCGTACGTCTTTCCGGAGCCAGTCTGACCGTAGGCGAACACAGTGGCGTTGTACCCGTCGAAGAAGCGGTCAATGAGCGGCGCCACGAGCTCCTCATACACCTGCTGCTGCTGGACTTGCGGCGGGAATGCGGCGTCAAAGTCGAATTGCTTGCCGCCGCTGCCGCCCAGGAGCACGCGCGCACCGACCGCCTGCACACACGCTTCGCTCGCTTGTGCTTCTTCACTCGCGCTCAGCGGCCGCACGCGCACGGCGACCTGGACGCTGCTGCTATTGCTACTGCTACTGCTACTGCTACTGCTGGTGTTGCTGTCTGCATGAGGTTTGGCGTCAGGGCTGCTATTGGAAGAGGAGGAGACGTTGGCGGTCGGCTCTGGTCGCTCCATGGAGGCAAGCGCGCCAAGCAATCGCGCCGCTGTTGTCGTGTCGGTGCGTCAAAATGGAGAAATGGATCAGATCCTTTTCAAAAAGTAAAATGGCGCGCTTGTTGCAGAAAGTGCCTTTTTACGGATGAGTGAGCATTCTGATTGGCTGAAATAACTCACCTCTCAAACCTGCTTGTTTGATCTACATTTACAGAGGAGAACGCGATTTTGGTTGCGTTTGCTATTAGAGTGGAATGCCTGTCAAAAGCGTTTGCAGGAAGTTTTCTTCGCATAAAGTCTCACAGGCGTCCCGCTCAAACAGCAAATGCGACCAAAATCGCGTTCTCCTCTTGAAAAAGCAGCTTCGCATTTAAAAAGCAGCTCCGCGCTACGACAGCAGCAAGAACGAGAGAGATGCTGCGACGCACCCATCACTCCACTACCTTCGACATGGTGCTTATAGCCCTCCTCGTGCTCACAATCCGACCCGACTTTGACAAACACCGCGTGGTCCGTGCATTGGATGTGCCCCGCTCTTCTCGGACGAGGCGTTCGTCGTACACGGCGCTAAGGTGTACGTCTGCGCTCACCGCCGCGGGACCAGGTGGCTGCATCGCACTTCGTGCCGATTTGGCCACAACATCCGGTAGAGCTGCCCTCGCGACACACATCTCAGAGAGTGAAGAGGCCGTGGACCTACTGGTGAACACCCCCGCTTGTGCAGCAGCAGAGTCCACAGTATCGGACCCGGCCGAAGAGCAGTCGAGTAGAAAGAAACCGAAAGGTACGAGCGACATCGTGAGATCTACTGCTCTGCTATCAAAGCTTCATTCAGAGCAGCCAAAATGAACGGTGAACCGGTGTTCAACCATGCACGAGGTGTCGCAGTCGACGCTGCGGCGCACCTACGAACAAGCGCTCCATCTGGAGACGCCTGGGATCCCCGATGACGTTCCAGATCCATAGTCTGGTTCTCATCCTGTTTCGGACCCAGAGCCCAGTTCCCATCCTGTCCAAGTCTCAAGCTCCAGTCAAGACCCAACACACACAGCACCTGTCTCGCACTCAGCGACTGACCCAGTCAGCTTCTTGAACCAAGAAGAGATCAATGACGAGCGCGAAGCTGAGGCGTCAACCCCAGTCCCCACGGCTCTGAATCTCCACCTGGGAGTGCTTGCGGCGAATCAGTCGAGACAGATCCACCGGACAGACTGTGCACGTATCGCTGTCACTACCCTCATTCCAGTGATCTTCTTTCCGACGAGGATCTCCAAAGCCCAGAACTACTCGATTCCTTCGTGGAGCTGCTCGACTTTCCTGACAGCATTTGTGAAAACCGCCCAAGTCCTGGTGCGAGGTGCGGCAACAACAAGTGCAAGCGTGAACACGTCGACAGACCGTCCGTAGAGGCTCTCATGCAGTACTTCAACGAGACGACCGACACGCTAGAGGTGTGCATGTACACGATTACCAGCAGCAAGGTTCGTTTCCAGCTTTGTCGTGCTTCTATAGCGCTATGTCTTATTGGTTTTGGCTCACAGGTGCCATTCTTGTTTTGCCTTTCAGGGCAAAGAGAAGATACTGGAGCTGCATCGCAGCCCAAGCGTGCGTGTGCGGATACTCGCTGACTCCGAGCAGGCTAAACGCAGTGAGTCCAGAATACACCACCCCGAGGAAGAGGGCGTCCCGATCCTCCGGTCTCCTCGCATGATGCACCACAAGGCGAGTGTTGCTGTACTCTGCATGTCTTGCGCTGAGATCGCTAACTGACGGCATTGGTGCTGTGTGGCGATAAAGTTCGCGATCATCGATAGCAGAATCCCTCTCCACGGTGAGCGCTTTTCTCTCTGTGATGCCATGCGATCCTGTTGCCT